>JASANE010011215.1:0-62119 GCA_030248225.1 Trileptium ribeirensis
AAACCCACCGCTTCTTGCCTATATTTATATAATATTCGTGACTACATGGACACATATACAACTACATAAAACTGCTAAATTTACGTAGTCGTCTATGTCTATTTTCTATGCATTCGTGTACTAAACGCATGTGTCTAGCCGATGCTCACAAAAATATATATTAGTATTATACTAATATAACTTTCGATTATTACCAACTATAATTGCTGCAACTTTAACCAGATTGGGTGACAGTGTAGAAGCGAGTTGGATGGGAGAGTGAAAAGAGAGACGGAAGATAAAAGGAAGCGTAGACGATAGACCACACAAAAGAAACGAAAGAACGGCAAAAAGGTCGCAGATGAACACAACGAGCGACAAGAGAAGACACAAAGCGACCAAAAGGTCCTCTAGAGAGAGAAAACAAGAAACAAACAAAAAGAAAAAACGCACTCGAAAGGAGTGGGCGCGACGGGTTCCTGGGGAATTTCAGGGGGCCAGGGATAAATTCGTTCCCAGGACGAAAAGCGGGATCGACTGACACCAAACACAATCGGTAGACACAAGACCGGGGCTGCACCCGCTCATAGGGGCTTACATATGTCAGTATACGGGAGTTTGGCGGGCTCTCCCACACTAACGGCTGGGCAGAGCGACGCCCGCATGGCATTGTTGGACTCGCCATCGAAGGGCGACTCGATGCCCGAGATCCGCGGGTAAAATTTGGAAAAGTACTAAAATGTCCATAATAAGGAGAGTTTTGACAACGGTGGGGGCCGCTTCTGTCGGCTTTCCCGGGCTAACAGGCGAGAGGACGGAGACCGGTTGGGTATATTTGGGAAAGTTTCGACAAGGTAAGCACAATGAGGGGCGATTTGCCCACTCCGCAGCTAGCAATAAAATCTTGAATATTTTGTGCTCACTATCAGTCACAGCCCGAAGCGTTTTACAGCGGGCTAACGAAAAGTGGGGCGCAGGTCTGCCGTGTATTGTTGTATTTGGCAAGACTAGGCGAGAAAACAAGGGGTCGCACGCACATATTTAGGGTTGGGAGTCGACTTAAAAATAGTACAAAACAGAAGGAAATTTACATCAATTTATGTAATATGTTTTACAAAACAATCACAAAGCGAAGGGGCAACTCGTATGATAGCATGTCGGTTGAGCGGGTCGAGACCCGTTTGGGATCACTAGATTCCTCGCTGGGCGGGCTACATAGTGGTGTATTGGACTCTCGTCGATGAATCTACGATAAGAAGGAAGAAGGCTCACAATGCCGGTGATCGAGCGATTTTGGTCACCTGACATGAAGACGAAGGTTTCAGTCGCTCTCCTCAAGAGAACTAAATAATTTAATTAGTGTCCGGTGATCTTTAATCTGTTCGACGAGCTAGTCGGTGGCATCGAAGGCGATCCTGTTCGCGAGAACAAATGATCACAAAAGTGATCATTTAACAAAGACTCCTGAAACTACTAATCAGACACGATGAATTCGGACATTGGGAGTTGACACGGGGAATACGGAAATAAGAGATTCATTCGAGGGGGCGAGAGAACATGCAGGAGGTATCAAAACCAATTATAAATATATACATACACAAATATCAAATACGCCTATTCCAAACTACTACTGACAGCCAAACTTGGCGTAAGTGACGGCTGTCTTGTCATTTTAGCATGTTTTCCCCCCAAGTTTAGGGCCGATTCTTCGTGCGATCCGAAACATGTTGATCCCATTAGGGATTCCGTGAAATGCTCTATCGAAGAGCTCGGGTGATTTTCCCGAGCTTTAAACCGTTAGGCGTCTACGGGCCGACAAACAAGCCCTACAACCGTCCTTTTCCGACTAATCGGAACTGCCGTACCTTTAGTTTTCCATTAATTTAAGCTTGTAATTTTCGTTATTTTCGTGACCATGGCGATACGTATTATTCGCCACCATGGCTACGTGCATTGCTCAACTTGAGTAAATTAGATAATTGAAGTCGTAATTACTATTGGGCTAATGGTCTAGTTTAAGCAACCCATGGCCTCGTATTCCCGGACGGTTGGACTCGTTAACTTTCAGCGAGGAACTGGGCGACTGGTCGAGTTTCCACTGATGTAGTAAACTACGAAAAGGCCTATTATCATACATGCCGGCAGGGGGGTAACCCCCCCCCCTGAGGTCCGGACCCCCCCCCCTGAGGCCGAAAAGTCCAGGGGGGTTACCCCCTGGGTGTGCGCAGCACCCCCCGGGTGCGCAGCACAAAACTTGCGCAAATTGTGCCTGCTTGTTGCTAGTGGTGCATATGCAGCTGTAAATTTGTGGAAAGCTTTTTGTTGAAAGACGTCATTCCCTGAAATAATAGTTAACCGAAATACTTATTTATATACTAACTAGATTTAGAAATTGAATGTCTGCTATGGTCCACGGTGGATTAACCACGAACTCAACACTAAAATAGCATTGCAACACTCCATCGCCGTAGGAGTCGCACCCGATAGCTCAGCAGACAAAAGCCACGGGCGAGCTTTCTTTTGCCACAGACCCATACCACATGAAATTGCTCAATTTTTACTTAGTTGTCATTTCATTTGTTTCTGAATTCTAGAGATTTCCTATTTGAGAGATCAGTGATTGCTCAGATAATTTACAATTACTTATTATTATTACGATTATTATAATCAATCAATTAATTAAACTTGTAATTTTTAACTAAAATATATTATAATATATACATATAATTTTGCACCGTTTTGTACGCTTATATTAAACGTTAAAAACGTTAAAAACAAATCTGCGAATATCTCAAGCCCAACACAGCACACTCTGTTACGGTAGACACTATGTTCACTGCATGCATATTTCACAAATAACTGTTCAAAAAGCTACCGCGCTGTTTTCATGTTATGAATATCTATTGCCAATTTTAAAAAACTACTTTGCTTTCTTTTAATGAAGGTTATTCGTGCTGGAACATATTCTGAATTCTGTTGCTAATCTAGCATGATTTTTCAGCTCTGAAACAGGCATGTATATACAAATAATAGTTTGAAATATACCGGAGAAGACAACTTTCAGTCAAAAAATTTTCTAACAGAGACAGCTAAATCAACAAGTGTCTTTGATTGTCCTAACGAGCGTTCTGGGACCGAATCGGCACCAGTTTAGGCAGAGATAGATTAAAATAACTGAAAGAATTACTGTAGATCAACAAATACGGTGAAAAAACGTGCGCAATGTGCGCCTTCGCGTTTCTTGCGGTGCATGTAGACAAACTGAACACGTAGGTGAAAAATATACATCCGACGATCAAAAAAAGGTCCTAACGAGACCGACCCCCCTAGACAAATTTGGCCTACCAGGGGGGTAACCCCCCCCCGAGATGGCCGCGACCCACGCCCTTCCCACGTGGGGGCCTCTACCCCCCCCTGGCATGACCGACCGTCGGCATGTATGCCTACTATCCAAATTGTTTCGACAATATGGTTAACTTGGCTCTCCTCGATCGAGGTTTCTACTAGACTTAAAATAAGCAAATCTCAGCGCAAATCTCTCAGACAAAACCAATAAAAGCATCCACAATGACATGAACAAAAACGAAATAGATAAACCATGCTTTTGCACAGATATGAAAGGCGCACATAAGTAAGCGATAAATGTTAATAAAGCAAAGTAACGGCACAAATATAGCCATGACACCATGCAACATATTATCCTTATATAAATTTCTTTTCCGCAATGCTTATAAGGTCGCGCCGAGCCACCGTTAGAAAATTGATGCCCGTCGTCTTATTCAAGTTGGGATGCATTTGAGTGGTTCTAACACAAAATCCCGCAAAAAAAGTACGTAACGGGTCGGATCGGTCCTGTTACAATCATAAATCATGTTCGGATAGAGGGATTTCAATGAATAATTTTTTTTTCGATATCAGAAGTATTGACGATGTGATCCTCAGTTGACCGCGGCCAGCTATAGTACTCCATCTTCCGGGTCAAAATGGTAAAAAACCAAGTTTTTAAGACTTCCTTGCAAATCTGACCATACAGGTGAAAGCGTTCTCTGGAAACGCTTTCTGGGCACTTGTAGACTGGAATATACTTCGGCGATCTTTTGTTAGAAATATCGAATTGTTTGAAAATTCGGCATGTTATTACGAAAGTTTACCTTTACAACGAGTGGCTAGGCTATCAGACACGCTATTAAACACAATGGCTTTTTACCTAAACCCCAACAGAACCATAATATATATATTGCGGTGTGGGTTCAAGGGCATTGTGGCCGACATGACTGATTTCCAAAATACCTGTTTTATTTGCTTAGTTTGTATTGCGAGCAGGACATCAAGAATGGTATTTATGTAGCTTTTTCCGGTACATTGAATACGATGGTTTGGTTATCTATAGCCCAACATGAATATTCAATATTCTATACCTAGTCAAAAGTAAAGAATTTGTATTTTTCAACGTGTTAGTGTAAGGGCCCCATTATTAAAATTGATCTTAAAAACCGAGAATATCCGAGAAAATTGTTTTCAAAAATGCCCGGGAGCATAAGCGTTCACCATTTTCAGTTAACGTAATGAATATGTCGTACGTTTTTCTGTTATTACCATAGCGTGCAGCTACTATGGCTTATGTTACAGGTATAGTGCAATGATATTATTCGTTACACCATCGTGCTAGAACCTTTGCTACCGTTACACTCAGCGTACAACCTGAAACAATATCGCTACAAACAGTGTAACATGAACCGCTATAGTCATTCAAAAATCTTAGCTATAGCTCGAAGTTTGTAGCGGCTGATAACATTATCATTACAACATGATAGCTGCAGTGTAACGAGCATTGCAGTTCCTGCATAACCGGGTGCAGTGAGAGCACGCATCTTATGCGGCATTTACGTTGTGAAACACCCGCCATGTGCAAGATTTGTCCCTGTGTGATCACCACCATATCCCGCGGAAACCACACTGAATGATAACGTATAGAAAACGACAACTTAACGCGTGTTAGCTACCAGCTGAATGAATAGACCAATATTATCTGAGTGAATCATGTGCGCGAAATCTTTGTGTTCTTGTTTGCGAAACGCACGTCAATACCAACTGAATATTTAAACCCATACGATCAAAATAAATCATGTGAGCGAAATGCTTTACGGATAAAGTCGAAACATCAATGATATATTTATCGGAAATTCAAATAATAAATACGTTTACAAATTCCAATAACAAGTTATGAATCAATAGCAAGACAATAAAACTATATACTAAGTATTTATTAGTTAATATTGTTAATGCATTATTTATAAGATGCGTGTGCATGTCCTAATTATGTCACGCGTTCAATATGGTTTTATTATTACTAAGGATATGTTTAGAAAAACTTTTGAAAGGATTAAATTAAAGAAAAGATTAAATTTGGCAGTTAGAAGAGATTCGGAAATGGGGTATTCGGATAGATATAATTTTGGTATAATTTAAGAACGATAATCATACTTTTAAAGAGATGTGAAAAAGAATTAAGTTTTGCGTAAGTAAATTTGAATTTGAAAGGTAATTTTGTAAATATGAATTAAGAAAATTATGAAAATTTAAGGTTTCGATACGGCAGAATTTTTAGTATTCTTAGAAATTTGGAATTTCCAGAAGTTCAGATTCGTAAAGTAATAGTATTACGTATTACTAAGCAAATCTAATTAGAATTAACTAATATTATTAAAACTAAACAATACTATTACCGTATTACTAAGGTACAAAATATATAGCATTATCTCAACTAAACTACCATAAACCATAATGCATTACTTTACAATAATATTTATATAATACGGAATATTAAGGCACTATGTACCAGTGTAGAAATTCTTACTTCTTTTCACAACACAATATTATATACTAAATACGAAGCAAATAAAAACACTAGTTTTAAGCTCACACCAGAAAACGACCATATTAGAACTAATTATTTGTAGTAAAATTTAGGAAGTTTTGAAAAAGATTGTATACTAAAACAGGTAATAATTTTGATAGGCTTTTGAATTTTAAAGAGCATAAAAAAAGAATTTAAGTGGAAATAGTTTCAAGTTTAAAGCTTGAAAATGTTTGTAATGAGATATTTTGAAGAGGTTTGTAACTCTGGAAAATTTTAAATTTTATAAAATCTTGAAGAAAAAGTAATTTATAGGACAATAAAGATGAATTGGGTATTAAAAACGTCAATAACAATTTATTTTGAGATAGAAAAGTAATTTTGACTGAAAATTTATGAATTTTTGTGTCAAGAAATGAGTTTGACATGAGATTTATATTTAATTGATACGTTATATACATCATATAAATTTATATACATTATATTTACATAGCTAGGTAAAGTTATAGCGTATGTATCGTGTGCCGTATCTGTTGTAAGAGGTTTACCAGGCTACCAGGGGAGTTTCCAGTCCAAACCCGCCCCAAATCCCCAAAAATTCCCAAAAACCCGGGATAGACCACCGCATTCTTTATTATACCCTCCCTCCCTTCTGCGTCCGCGGGTTGTCTTTTGTTTTGTTTCCGCGTTTTGTTTTGTTCAATGATAATTTGCATAATTAGCATTAGTTTCTGTTAGTAGCTAACATGTTTTAGTTCTTTTGTTCGTTTTAGTTCAGTTCTGTATTATACGTCGTCGAGTTAGGTAACGACTGAATGGAATGGAATGGAAAGGAAGTGAAGGCCTCAGTTAGGCTTCATGCGGACTTCACTGCCTTTCTTTATTGAAACACATTAATGACAAACAATGTAATAAACAATAGATAAGTAGTGTATAAAAAAGACAGCATACAAGCAATAGAAAAAAGCGTGAGGCCGATAACTTCCGGGAAATGTGGGGTAGGTACCCATTTTCCCTTAATATGTTCAAAGGTTTCTATTATAGCTTAAAAATTGGTCAAAACTGCAAGACGCCAATTGACGTTTAAATAAACGAACATTAGACGCTAACACTACAGGTCTATCATTAACATATTCAGGTAGACTGTTCCATATTGGGATAACTCGGTTAGCAAAAGAAAATTTACGACAATTTTTGCGGCATGATGGAACAAATAATTTCAATGTATGTCCTCTAGTAACATGTACATTATGAGAATATTGGAAGAAATTATGAAACGGTATATCTACATTGTAGCAAAAAAATAAGATCAGCAATCAATCTACGGAGTTCCAATGATTTCATTTTTAGCACCCTAAGACGATCCAGATATGATAGCTCTGATTCATCATTTCGGTACAGTAATCGACGCGTGAAGTAATGCTGTACACGTTCTAACTCATCAATATCTGCTAAGTAGCATGGTCATCATTAATAGCTATCAATTGTTATTGACAGCGATACACAATAGTCCATTAACGGGTCAACGTCACAACTACACGTGTAAGCGGCTAATCATAGCTTTCAATTGTTTCTTTGGCATGGTGTTTGCTTCGCTATATGATATTCCACAAAGGTCCAAATCGGCTTGGAATGTTGCCGGTAGTGTTCTGAGCTGAGCCATTCCTCTTCGAAAACGCTCCGGAGGTTGATGTTGCAACCCAATTGCGAGAGGCGTCGGTGTAGCACGAATCGATGCTCTAGCAGTATGTCCAATTAGGGCAAGGCGTATTTGCTGGAGGATGGTTGTTAGCGGTGGAAGTTGGCAGCGTCGGTCGAGCTCGTCGTTTGAAAGTATTGTAGGATAATGCACCCCAAGCGCCTATCGGAGCAGTGCACGGTATGCTGCGTTGACGTTGAGGGCTCTCGAAGCGGTTATCGGTATAGTTTCAAGTCAATAGGTAAGCACAGACTACTGCGGCTCGAAACAACTTGATTTTGACTGCATCGGTCACTTCAGAGTTGAAGATTGATGTTAATTTCTTTGCGGCAACCCACGCCAAGCCCCGTCGTTCTCTGAATTGCAAGTTCAAGTAGCACGGTGACCAAGCTGGAGAACATATTCAAGAATTGGAATGACATATGATCTGTAGCCTGCTATCAGCGCATCACGATTTTTTGTGCAAAAGCATCGGAATAACATGTTTATTATTCGGTATGCCCTAGAACAAATATCAGCAATGTGCCGATGTGGTTTTAAATTTTGAAGAAATTATGATACCTAAATCTTTAACGACATTTTCAGGGAAAAGTTCTTTCTGAAGAAAATAGTGTGTATGATCAGCGTTACCAATTCTTAAAAATTGAGACTTCACCAGCAATATTGAGTTGCCAAGTGGCAGCCCATTTTTCAATTTTAGCAAAAGCATTTCGCAACACAATGACATCATCTGGGGAAGATATACATTTATATACCTTTATGTCATCAGCGAACAGTTTTATACGAACTGAATTACCAATACATAAATCCATGTCATTGACAAAAATAGCAAATAAAAGTGGACCCAAGACAGTACCTTGAGGAACACCCGATAAAACACTTGAATAAGAAGAATAAGAGTCATTAATTTTAACTCTTTGAACACGATTAGTCAAAAAGCTTGAATCCAAGTCTTAAAATGTCCCCTTATACCAAAATAATCTAATTTTGTTAAATGTTTTGTTGTGACATACTGTATTTTTGCAAAATATTTTTTGACATACTGTGGCTTTTGCAAAGTCGATGTAAATAATATCTGTTAATGAATTATTATCTGCAAAATAGGAACAATCAATCAATTCTAATAGTTGTGTACATGTAGATTTTATATTGATAAAACCATGTTGAGATGTAGAAAATAAATTTATAGACTCAAGAAAACTATAAATGTGCATTTTTGTTACTGATCCCATCAATCTACAAATACAACTAGTAAGAGAAATTAGTCTAAAATTAATTGGCAGTGATGCATAACCTTTTTTGTATAAAGGTTTGATATCAGATTTACGCCAATCAGATGGTACTTCTCCACGGTTAAAACAATGTTGAAAAAATAAAGTCAGAGGTTCAGCCAATACATTATGCATTTTAGCTAACAATATAGCAGGAATTCCGTCTGGAGTATGGGTAGTTTTGTGTTTTAAATTTTTCATAATTTTTGCAAGATCAATAGAGTCAAATTGTACATAAAACAATGCATATTCATCAAGTAGATAATACAATGGTACAGGGCTTTTACCATCGTCAACAACAAACATATTAGCAAATTGGTCATTCAATGCGTTACATTTATCTTGATCAGTGATACAGAGAGCACCGGAACGAGAAATAGGACTAATATCATTACGTTTACGACAACGTTTATTCACATAATTATAAAAATGTTTGATATTATTAGACTGCAAAGCTTGGTTTTCATGAAAGCAATAGTGTTCAAAAATTAGCTGTTTACCTATTTCTGATTGAAGCTTGAAATCTAATTCGGAATCCTGGTCATGAATATTTTTCCATAACTTTTCTTTTCGAGCTATTGCCCGACATATTTTCCTAGGACAACGATGAGAATGATGCAAATTAACACGGCAAGAAGGAATAAAAAAATCAATAGCATTATGAAATATATTCAAAATATATTTCCGCTTCGAGATTTAGCTGAATTTCCGCTTTCGAGATTTAGGTTCTGATTATTAATTAACGATCGATTTTGGTCTTACGTATTTAGGCGAATCTGTTATAGTGACACACAGGATTTATCTTCTATTACTAGTTGTTGTTTAATTGGTTGCCTACTAACGCTTGCCTACCTAAAAGGTTAAGTCGGATTTGAATTTATAAATCAAGGTTAACAATTTATATTGGCTTTTACGGACTTAATTATCGGTTTGACTTTTTGTCGGGCTTTACGAATGAACGTGAATCGTAAGTGAACCTCTGCTGCGCATCTAGTCTGGTAATAGCAACACACATGGCAAATTATAAACTGGGTCTTGCAAAATTAACGTTGAGCCCAAAGTATGCTGCACAAATAGGTACTTATTTTATTAATTTACTTTAGTTCTAGTAATTTCCCAATTAAAATTGAGAGAGCAAGAGCGTTACCTAGCGATAATCGTATTGGAATTAACACGCGCGTAGCTGATCCGTCCGGCAGCGGGAACGTTAACACAAGGAACATAAATAGTGTAATTCTAAGACCTTAGGATAAGGTATTGAAATAAACGTGCGAGTCGATCCGTCCGGCGGCTACGTACCAACCCAAAAGGGAAAGTAATAAATATCAATTACTCAGGATGTAGCAGTGATCCGTCCGGCACTGGTAGCTCTACGGAAACTAAATAGCGTAATTCTAGGGAACATGTTAAGGTACTCAGATAAACGTGCGAGTCGATCCGTCCGGCGATTACGTACCAACCTCAAAAGAGGAAAGGATAAGGAAGTATTAGAGTAAATCTAAGGCAAAGATTAAGTTATTAAATAAACGTGCAGACCTATCCGTCCAGCGGTCTTGTACAAACCCCAAAGAGGACTTGGTAATACAGTAAAGTAACTGGCACGTAATTAGAGTAATTCTAGGACACTAGGCTAAGGTAATTAAATAAACGTACGGGGTCAGCCGTCCGGAGACCATTCGTACCAACTCACAAGAGCATTATTAAAGTAGTAATATGCATCAGTAAGCCGTACAGATACTGTTGGCTTTAAGGAACGTATTAGCGTAAAATTAAGGCAGAGGTTAAGGTACGTATATAAACGTGCGGGGTCAGCCGTCCGGAGACCGCACGTACCAACCTCACAAGAAGAAAGACGCGTAACTAAGTCTCAACCTAACGCTAACTTATCAGATAACTACTTAAAATAATAGTGCGCTCAAATACATAACTTAGGTCAATCGAGAAGCAAGAACTTTGTCAATAAAAATCAATGGCGTAGTCAAAAAGAATTAGCCCAAAAATATCGGAATTAGCAAGGTGCAGTAAAAGTATAGATACCGGTACATATCTTGGCTTACTTCGGTTACGATACTGTAGAATTGTGCCGTGTATAAATGTTACTAACTTTGAATAAACGTTTTAATTACGGCTTTATTGGTAAACTATCTTGATTGCATTCAGAGTGAATTTAGTTAGCCATGCCGCAGCGCTTCACGACTAATATCACACGATAAACGAAAGGCACACGACACGAAAAGGACACGACCATTAGCTCCGCCGACATACTACTAACCACATCTATTGGTGACGAATTCCGTCCCAATTTAATAACCGATAGCCGTCATAAAATATCCCTGAGCAACCCTACCCCATCAAAACATAAAAATATAATAGTTTGGGGTCCGGTAGACTACCAGGAGGATTATTGGTCCCAAACCTCTCTAATTGCCTAAAAATTTCAAAAAACAGGGTTTTCATTATTTGTGTTACTACATTTCCCCCATTTTATTACTTATCCTAATTCGTTAATTTTGTCATTTGGTTGTTTTGTTGTTTTGAAGATTATATATGCTAATTTGCATTATCAGTCATGTCACATATTAGCTAATATGTGTTACCAAGTTTGATTTTAGTTATATTTAGTGATGATTTGAACGCCAGCGAATGTGACTGTGCCTGGAGTCTAACTGTTTTATACATCATCATGTTTTATTTTAAATTTTGGTGACCTAGGTAGCCGTTTTGATATATTGATACGTGGCGTTATGGTTGTGTTACAGCACACGTGGAGAACTATTCCGGGTTTATCTTGGTATATTATTAGTGGCTTACATGCTGTCAATTACTGGTTTAAAGATTACTAGTCAGTCGGAACTCAGTAGAGTGTTACGGAACGAATTGCGCGCGAACACGACTCATATTTGGATTTTTGGTATCTTGGAGCGTAAAAAACTACGCTTAGGCTGGGTCTGCTATTGCTTATTGAATTCGGTTCTGTAACTATGACCGTTTTAAAGAATGGAGCTTTAGTAATGGTACGCTTCAAAATTAAATACTTTTAACGTGACTACTAAATAAATTAATAATAATATTTTCCTTATAAAAAGAAGTGTCAGTAACCATATTAGGAGCGATAGTATAGGTACTAACAGACAGTAGTGAGTAATATTTCACAAATTCGGCATACCGTTGAGTGAGTATTCCAGGGCTAGTAGCAGGTGTGGTTCAGTGGTTAGTAGTGCGACTTATCGGGTCAGCAGCCAGCCGGGGTCGACTTGGCAAGGAGTGCTAGTCTTTAGTAGACCGGGCGATTAAGGGACGTGGAGTAGGATCACCTTTTATCCCAAACCAACCGATAGGCCAGCCAGCCGGGGGCTTATAACCTGAGCAAAATTCTAATTGGATAGTAGATTCCGCTACTACTCAGTTGTAATTAACGTAGTTCGTCAGCCAGCCGAAGGCGGCTTGTATAGCATAAGTGGCAAGTAATAGCGTAATTCTGAGGCTCAGGTTACGGTGCTCAGATATTCGTACAGTGTGCCAACCAGTCGGGGGTATTGCTGTACCAACTCACAAGAGCTGTAGTAAAGTAATAGCTAACGTAAAAGTAATCTCTCAAACCATAACCAATAACTAAGCATCGTAGTAGCATAAATCTAAGAACTAGGGTTGCTGTACTCTGTTGCTCGTACGGCCGTCAGTCTGCCGGGCGGTTGTGCCAACCTCACAAGAAGAATATTAAAATAGTACATAACCTAACCTGAAAGCTAAGAGGTTTAGGAAGGGACGAGTGAATTAGTAGAGTGTGACAAAATCTGTGCTTAAAATCAAGAGCTTTGAACTGTGCATGAGTTACCGGTGGAGCATTAGAGTGATCGGAGTAATACGGGTACTAAAGAATAGTACCGCGAGCACAACCTACGGGTGCCTAACTTTGCGTACTTTAACATTTTATTTTGCTTTACAATAAATATTCTTGCCAAGTCTTTGGTGCCTATTATCTGAAGCAAGAGTGACTAGAGCACATCGCGCCGCAACGCAAAATATAGGTTTTAGTAACCGATAGCCGTCATAAGAAATTCCACATCCAATCCCTACCCACATCATTAAAACAATATAAAATAACATAACCCCGATGCCGTGTAAAAGTGTGGGTAAATAAAAATAAAATAAAAGTGGTTAGCATTTTCGAAAACCAAAAAGCAACCCCCAACAGTAAATAAGACAGAAGCCAAAATAGAAGCTATTTATATCGTAATAGCGATTAATAGGCCACATAACCAGGACGTATTTACGTAACCCTGTTTAAATAGTAAAATATTAAAATGCCACTTTAGTGAACACTACCTAGTTCAGCAACTCAGAAAGAATTGACATCGAAGATCGTCGAAAACGCGCAAGAAACAACAACGAAAGAATTTGAAGGCATAGTCCGAGAATTCTATTCATACGCAACCAAGCCAAAAAAGGACAACAGGAAGTCAAAATAAGCTTGGAAGAAACGTATACTGAAACATTTCAAGAAGAAGCAAGCATTGATGAACTGTTTACAACAATGGAAGAACGGAAAAAAGAGGCCCGAAAAGCGGCAACACCAAAAAGAAAATTGCACGTTATAAAGAAGCACGCGAACCTTACTAAAGGACTTCAACGAATATGCCAAAGTTTAGATCAAGACGAAGCAGAGATTCCATTTTCGCAACCGAGAAAGGATCGCAAAGTATCGACAAAGACGAAGTAATCGTAGTACAAGATAATGAAAGACAACGAAAGCAATTTCGAGCAACGGAGCAAGATTAAAACAATGAACGACCGAAAATCATAACACAAGGCAAAGAATACAAGGGCCATTCAATTTGTGTCAAGTATACACGAGGCAGAACAACGACAAAGAATCGGTCCAAGTGCAACCGATAACAATTACAGTCGAGAATCTTTAAACAATCGGTATAGAACAGAGTACAGTCGAGGTCCAACAAGTGAATAAAAACGGAATTGAGCGTCAGTGATAGACGCTAATTCGGCGAAGGCGTAAATGGTGATTGAAAGTAAAGGAAACGGGAAGGTAATCGACAGGAATAAAAACACGATGCTGGCGCGGGCTTGAGAGGCAAAGTTAAGGACTTCAGTCGGTGGTGTGTAGGGGTTCACCACATAAAAACGTCTCCCGTTAGCCTCTCATGAACGCTTCAGATATCAAACCGTGATAAAAACAGATGGGGGCGTGAATCCAAGAGGCAAAGTTAAGGATTCTGTCCGGGGTGTACCGGGGTTCACCAGTTAAAAACGTCCTCCGTTAGCCTCTTGAGAGCACTCCCCATCTCGTTTGGGACAAAAGTATAGCATCAGTGGTAGATGCTAAATCGATAACCATGGATGTTGGGGTTTCCTTGGCAATAAAGGGGGTTTCCGGGCACAAATCCTCCCAACTACCCTGAAAACACACCCCAAAATCAAAAATTTAGAATTTTTACCATTTTAATTAGTATACGGCGCCTATCGCACCAACATCCGAAACCCGGAATTTAATCAATTTTGTTGTTTTGTTTTGTTCCTAATTTGCATATTTTTGAGTTTTTTAATTAGCTAACATATAGTTAGCTGAACTTTAGTTAGTTTAGTCAGTCTTGGTTGTTCGTTGGTTGAATTAGGTCTGCTTTTATTAATAGCGTAAAGAATCACGCCTGTTTATTGCTTTTTGTTCCCGGTTTTTAGTTGACATACAAGCTAGCGTAAAGAATTACGCTGAGATCCTGGTTTTCGTTTTTATTTCATCTGGACTATATAACTACCCCCTTGTGTGGTAGTTTGCTTTAGTGTTGAGTTAGGGTCACGGTAGTGTAGCTTAATGTCAAGTCGGAAACTGTGGATGCTGAAACTTGGTTCTTTTAGGGATTTCTTGGGTTTTCTCGAAGCTTACCTGTTTGGAAAGGAACACAACTCGTATTAGCGCAAAAGAATTGCGTGTGTCATACTACTGATAGAGTTTACGTTTTGCGATTCTGCCGGACAGTAACGGTACTAAAAATAGTGCCGCAAGTATAGTCGATGGGTCCAAAAGTTCAATCATCGTGCTTTAAAATTTTATATCGATTACTAATCAACGTTCTCCGCTACGCGTTTGGCTAGCATATTCCTAAAACCGGAATGACTAGAATTTAGCCACGATGCAACGTGAAATCTAGGGACGTCTACTTAGATCACGAAAATTAAAGAACGCGTGCCATTAGAATTTCACTACCGGCATACTACTGTCCGCACCTCGGACCACACAATCTTCGGTGAATCCCGTCTCCTTTTAGTTTCAGATAGCCGTCATAAGAAATTTCCCTTCCAACCCCTACCCCACTGGAAACCATAAAACCACTGATACATTCGTTAGTGCTAATTGTCGGGTTTTCATAGTTTTTATAGATTTGTTACTAATACGGAACGTTGTGAGCGTAAAGAATTACTCGGAATATCCGTGTTGAAAGATCACGAGTTCCACTTTTTTGTTTTCCTGAATTCCGGTTAAAGAACTTATATATTTGGCTCCGAGCTTCACAGATACGTATCCTAAAACGTACTTAGCCATATCTTATTAATATTATCTTTCCCAAATAAAACCTTAATATCGCAAAATTTATGATATAAATTTTAAAAGTCCGCATGTTGTATAAAACAAACAGGGTAATAATCTGCTTGAAATGAATTATTTTGTCTTGAAATAACATTTTCAAACATCGTACAGGCGGCAAATAAAAGCCGTCGTCTACGCTATCGCCTGTGAAAATCTAAGCTGTTCGCTGCCAGTATTCCTTTGTGTACCCACCGCATTGAACTATATATGTTGATCATACTAACACACACATATATATGTAATACATACAATATATACGCACATGCGCACAGTGACATATATACACTGATGAGTTATGCATTATTTTGCTGCCTGTGCTCTGTCTGTATACGACGCGATTGAATGTAGCTAGTTGGTTGCTCCTGCTCGTGTACATGTTTTTCGTTGTAATGGCATGTACGTGATGTCAGTTATATTTGGGCTTTGCCATGCGCACAATGACATTATACACTGATGAGTTATGCATTCTTATCTTGCTGCCTGTGCTCTGTCTGTATACGATGCGATTGCAGCTAGCTAGTTGGTTGCTCCTGCTCGTGTACATGTTTTTTCGTTGTAATGGCATGCACGGATAGTCAGTTATATCTGGGTTTTGCCATATCGGTGTTATTTTATTCGCGCTACCGAACATGTTATATAATTTTGAACTTATTGTGATGAGCTTTAATTATTGCTTTTAATAGTCCAGCTGAGATGGCTACTTCGTAAATATAAGGTTATAAATCCAGTTTCAAGTTTTTTTTCTAAAACTTTTGAGGACATTTGAGAGATAAATAAACCATAGGAAATTGTTTGGCTGCTTTTTGACAACTGTTTTGCATATTCCTGAGTTGCAAAGACAGATGGAAATTCAAAGTCAATATTTGAGCCAAATCGCTGTCATTGTTCAGAGTAATTAAAGCTTAATCCCACTAGATATAAACGTTTTCGTAAAGCCTACTAGTTATAATTGATAGTAAAAGGGCCGGTGCGACTCGAAATATACACTCGAAAATGACAGTTTTGTTATAGCCATGGAGATATATCGTGCTTTTTAAAACTACTAAAATTATACGTGGGAGCATGGAGTGTGGGGTCCCCAATTCGGAATTGAGGAGAACGGAAATATTTGGGGGCGATTCCTGCAGTTCATCTGGGGAGTCCCAGATGAACTGAGCGACCAGTACTGCACTTATCAGAAAACATAAAAAATGTGTAACTTAGCAATTGTATGCAATTGTGTACATGAAAAGGTGAATTTTTACCGATTTTTAGTATATACCGCAGGGAAAACTTTTTATTTTTCGTCAATATAGAGAAAAGTTCACATATTATTATCTCAGAGAAAAATTTGGTAATTTTCTAGTAGTGCATAAAAGTACTTTGGAGCCGGGGCGATACCAAAATTTATCTGAGGAGAACATGGGGAGTTGGTATACTCAGGGGTACCTTCCCTATTTGAAGAAGTCGATCATAGATTTCCATGGTCCGTCGTCTCAGGTGGAAGTATGGTGGATGCGGCGGATTGATGAATTAACTTTTTCAAATTTTGTTAAAGTCTCCCAATTCCCGTCATTTCACCACCTATTCTACAATTTTCTTCAATTTGTGTCTATAATCTCAACATTTTCCCAAACTTTTGTGGAAATATGGCTTAGGGTGAGGGTGAGGTCGTAGCCTTCGGCGGGTAAGGCCCGCCTTCACACATGAACACATCTTTGTTCTCTAGCATCACTCTTGTTTTGACCTGCTTATTAATATTTCTGCTATTAAACAAAGTAAGGTAACGCATGCGATCTAGATTACATCGTTGATGAGAGTATAAGTGTCGTGTACAGCTTTTAGCGTCGGGGGAAATTTCTAACTATGGGGATAAATTTTGCGTAAAAATACCAAATATTTCCATATGCTCATGTAGTTTTACTGCCGCGCATGTTTTTTCAAGCTATAAACCGACGTTTCAACATTACAAATAGTGGTAATTAATGTTTAATTACTGCACACAAAAGCATAAATTTTCAGGCATACAAATTTTTGGATTTAGTTGAACATGGGGGTTTCGGCCGAGTCGGTGGGATGGATAAGGCGGAAAATCTCACCAACATGGGGATTTGGAAAGTGGGGGTACTCCCACTGTGGACAACCAGTACCTTGGATGGGAGATATTTTAGCAATTTTTACAGCGGTTTCTATGTTTGTTTTTTGTTATGTATCAGATCGACGTGACGCTGCTGCTTTACGCACTTCCACAAACGTAATGCCTACACGACCCCGGCTATCGTAACCTCAAGGGCCGACCTATTGGGTTCAAATTCTTAATTTTTTCTTTTTTGATTCGGGTCAGACCCAAGAAACTACGGAGCTTAGCAAGCGGCAGGAGCGCTTCACAGGATGTGTTCCTGCCGGACGGTGTACTACCTTGGAGGTCCCCAGGGAGGTTGGCTCCGTCACCTGCTCTCAGGCCAAAGAGACCATACCACTATTCCTATCATCGTTCAACCGGGAAGTGTATTTAAATGGTATTCGGATTTGCTTGGTTTTCCTACTTTCTCGAACGGTTAATTTATTTAAGTTAACCAGTGGCCCCCACTAGGGTCCGACAAATCCCTAGACGTTTACCGTCGGATTCGCGTGTGATTTCCTATTCTGGGTGTTCAGTGAAAGTTTTAATTCTGCGGTAAGTTTTCCTTATTGGTCGCACGAGTGGTATTCACACAATAATACAATTGAATTATAATCGGCCAGTCACGCTAAGGTTTGCTTCTTCAATGCGCGTGTCAAACCTGAACGTGGGTCGTCGATAGGGGTGACGGATTTCAAACCCATTCTAATATCTATCGCTACTAGGGTCTGGGTTTGATCGAGTATTTATTGATGAGTTAAAATTGTATATGGACAAGAACATATATACTGTACGAGTGAATACAATAGGTACAATGTCAGTAGTATGGTACGCTATTAGGAGAATGAGCAGGGCAACTAATGGGGCAAGTGCGGAGTCATGATTCGTTTTTCATAGAACTCTCGCAGCTGATTCAGATCACGGCGTAAACTGCTAAGCCTTTTCCAATGACAGCTGCGCTCACATTACTTATAAAAAGTGCGTCAGGTCAAAGGCAAACACAGGTGAGTAACACGAAGCGTAAAACGGTTATGTAGTTATCGCGAGAGGCGCCATTCAACTAACTAGTCGCTCGGTACTACGATTGCTACTAGAGGGTACTCCGACAAAACAACAGGTTCGGGTAAACGAAAGGTGGTAATTTAACGAGTACAAACGAGGTAAGCGGGACGAAGCGTACAATGTGGGATTGTGGGTCTCAATATTGCTCATCCTAATCACATGATAAGTGAATATTCGTAAATGCGGTAAAGCAGCGATTGGATTAACATACGAGTAATGGTACATTTCGATATAACGGTAAATTTGGGAGGTGATCATCGGTGCTACTCCTAATTTTCTCTGGTGCGACAATGGTACAATTCGCATACATACGTACGGTGACCATTAGTATAAGATAAAGCTTTCAGCAAATTGCACACATACAACTGGTTAATTTTGGTTCCAATTCCCTATAAAACCATACCTCAAGCACGGTAACAAAACGGTAAAATTCTGCCTTAAATCGAGGCTCATCTGTGACCTAAATACTACGAAAACGGACTTTTTCATGTCCGAGAACATGAGCTAAAATAGCTCTAAAATAGGCCGGGTGAAATTATCTTCTAAATCGCTTATGGTTCCTGGTAGAGTGAGGTTGGGACCGAATTCTCTAACTTTTCGGAACTCGCAACTGTAGAATTTACACTAAAATTATTGCTAAAATTTGCTATGGGTTGTGTACATTAAGTGTACTTTATCAACACTACGAATTCTGATGTTATTTTGTTTGCCAAATTTACACAATTTTAGAAGACGCTGGATCGAGCCAGATCCAGGGAAAAGTAACGAATTATCGGCTACAATAAACGTATAAAGTAACTCGGTGTTCGGCGGTAATTCTATCAAAAGGTATTCCTCTAAAATTGGATGCACATCTAAGGGCTTACAAGAGCATTGTGTACTAATGGGGTTGTTCAATTTGGATCGAAAAGTCGTACTAAGTTGACGGTTTGCTTACCCGGGTCAACGAACGGTTGATAATTTTATTGATTCATCCTATGATAGGTTTCCTAGTTAAGAATTAACTACTTGCTCAATCCTTAATAAATAACAATAAACAATATGCTTAAACGTGCAAATAGACCATTGCCGAAGTAATGAGCCGCTTTGGGGGCACTCCCAACTTCTACTGGTTCAAACGGTCTAACAAACTAGGCTTACTTAATTGATTTTCTTAACTTGGATATCTTAACTCAATTCCTTAATGTGGAAATTGCTCTAAGAGATCGGATCATTCATTAAAGCTACGACGTAGGGGCACTCAGGTAGAGCGAGAGTCGAGCTTGGGCGAGTCCCTAGTTCAAGACACAACCTATAAATTCTCTGAGTCTGGTTAATTGTTGTCCAATTAGGTGCCATACATTATCATTGTACAAATTTCATTGCAAATTCAGGGCATAGGGGCAGGGGTAAAAATTGTATTCAGGTACCTCCAAATTTGACTAAATCTAGAACTATGCGTGGCGATGCCTCGTAGGTCATCGGCACTATCCTAAAAGTACTAAAGCTTAGGCTATTTTGCCTCGAAAACGGCTCTCGGAAAGAGCTTTATTTGGTAGTAGCATTTAGGTTGTATTGCTAGCGGTTCCTACTCGACGAAACGAGTTAGTCAGCGGCGGCCCCGGTTGACTGAATTCCACTCGGTTTGTATCCTTAGATGACTCGGTTTAATAATTTTCAACCGAGATTTTAAGTCTAACTCTACAGGGGGTGGGGAAAACCTATAGTTTTCAATACCTCGCTAATTTGCCAGCTTTTTTCTGTGCAATTTTACACAGATGCTGGTTTACACCTAACTTTTCGATTTATTAGGACCGGGCCAGCGGTCCTCCCAAAAATTGATCCATCGGGCCGAGACCCGATATACTCGATATCGCGTCTGGCGATATCGCTAAATTTTGTACACAAAAAGGTTACCATCTAACTATCAGCTCTAGTAAAATTTATATTTCGTCTCACCTATGAATTAGAGGCAGGCGATAAGGCTAGAACGTCAAGGAAAATCCGTGCTCAAACTAAACCGAAACCTACTTGGATAGTTACTTATACTACTAGTAATATTCTGAAATCTGCGTAAACTCTGGGCGGCGTCCGCGTTGCGCGAGTCCGCACTTTTCAAGATTCTTTGAACAGGCCACGGCTTCGCCGGGCTTGATAATACAGAAGGACGGCCTAACGGGTCCCTATTTGTCAAATAAAATTATCTTATTTCTTAGTAGAGATGTTGCATTGCTAACGTTAGTGATTTTGATCAAGGACGAACCCCTATCGGGTCGCCGGGTTTGTGATTTCAAGGGGATATTTGGGAGTTTTATGTACTAGACAGGGAGTAACCGGAATTCCGGTTCCGGCGAAAATCGTGTTCCGGTTCCGGAAAAGGGCAAAAACCATACCGGAACCGGAATTCCGGTTTAAAAATTTTGTTTGAAATTTTTCACGTTTTTTGCTTTATCCTGTAATCCAAACATATGTAATATATATTATGCAATGATCAAGCTCCAATACAACCAAGCAAAAGAAAAGATTAACTAACCAATTTGCCGTGTAAAACGTAATTAGGGCACATAATTTGAGCAGGAATTTTTCATAATAACCTGCAGGAGTTTGTTAAATCAAAGCCAGGTCGATGCGTGTAGCAGCTATTTTACACATCCAGAAGTCTGTGGGATACGTTTGAATTAAACCGGTCCAAATCGGTAACAGAGTATGGCTTACGCAGAAGTACTTAGGGTATGCTTGGCTAACGTAAATTGCGTCAAGCACCCGCCAGCGCGCTTGTAAACTTGGTAAATCAGTCTAAATTGAAATAAACTAACGTTATCTGCAACGCAGCTAGAAACTGCTTTCTTGGCAATGAACTGTATTTATTGAAACTGTGCGAGCAGCATCACAGTGTGTCTTATTTATAGCATTCTGATTAGAAAGTTATCATCATTATGATCTAACTGACGGGCACTGTTTGTCCAACGCTAGCCTAAACAGTGTCTCTGACCACTGATCAGAAAATTACCTTCTATCTATTATTTTCTCTTAGAATCATATAAACCAATAATTTTAAGTTTCCTACAGAAGAACATACAACAAACGTATGTCTAGTAAAGGGAGGCGACTGGAGACAGAGCGAAAGTGTGTATTCTACGCTCCAAGCTTTGTAAGCATATTCGATTTGACGCAGTATATGCAATGGTGTATAGTGGAAGGCATTTTTGCTCTGGGTGTCCAAAAATCGACATATTTGATCGATAAATAAACATTATTAGCTTCCTCAGTCTCTTTAAAGTTTCAGAAAGGCAATAATACCATCGCAAAACCTTAAGTTTAATGTAAAAGTTATTTTTAATGCATTTTAAATCCACTATACCTTCATTTCTTCCATCATCTGTTTTACTATATATAAATTTCGAAGACCATGTTCCGGATCCGGTTTAAATGGACGGTTCCGGTAAATTTTGGTTCCGGTTATTCCCTGGTACTAGATCACTAACTCGAATCCTTATTGAGATCCTGCTAAAATTTTAGCCAAATTTCTGGAGTAACTTTTGAAATATGCTAGGATTTCGGTCAAAATGAGCAGTCTTGCTCGTAGGGCGTTGAGTCGGTACACGTAATTGTGGGGGTTGATAAGATTCTCAACTCAATTTAGAAATCTAGAACGTCATTGACATCTTAATTAAATGTTAACAAAGTTCCGGGGTAGCTTTATCCTACAATTGTCCTCCAATTTATTCGTTCTGAGTTCAACCATCAAAGTACCAAAATACACAGGCGGATTCACGTTCAGATAAATCACAACTTGGGCAAAATTGTGAGTAAACCATTGATTAGAGATTGACGAGAATAATATGACCAAGGATGCTTCGGAGTTCTATTGCTAATATTCAACCAAAAATTCATTTTGTTTAACCTCGATCGGCTTGAAGATTACTTTTTAAATCCTAACTCGACTCAGGGAAGCATGTAAAAATAGATCTATACGCGAGTGTCCCGCTTATTTGTACCACAACTCATCGACCGAGGGAAGTTCAGCATGACTTCGGCTATTGAACTAACTCGTGTGAGTGACTAATTACGACTACGGGCTTGCGGGACGAGCTAGAACGGGCTATCATGTAAATAAAAGTATGGACAGGGGAGGCTAAAATTATACGCTAGTGCTTATCGAGACAGTATTCACTCCTGTGGCCTAGCTATCATGCTTCGGGCTTCTCTAACGTAACATTAACTGTGTCCAACTACGCTACTCCGCTTCTCTGTCCACACTTGCGCATTGGATTCCTATCGGTCGGCGTCCACCGCTTCTCCACCCGTTCGCAAAACCAAGTCGGAAAGCCATAAAGCCAGAGAGTGATAGAAAGAAATCCATAAAGCTAAACTATAACTGTAGAAGAGCGACAGAGCGGTCTGCAAAACGACCGAACTATGACTAAACGCTGCAGAGCTCGTGCAGCTCTGCTTAAATATTGCTGTTTTCAAATTTTCAAATTGGATTTAATACTCTTCTGAAAATGCTTGGTCAGCACTTTTGGGGCGATTTGACCCCAATTTCTGAGCTCTTCGGCAAATATTCGTATCACCGTAAATTCCGAACAATTTTGGATTAACCTTATGTCCAAATCTTATATAATGAAAATAATTTACGACCTTTTCATCTACAAACGTATATTGCATATTATTACTTTATACCGAACCTTCCAGAAGTTTCCAATAACTCTAAACTAAAACGTATAAACTCCAAGTAAACTTTATATTAAACTAATTTTAGCTTACTAGTTAATATTAAACAAATCCCACTGAGAACAGTTCTCCAGATTTTACAATAAATTCCAAATTCGGCACTAGCTCTATACGAGGCTTGGAGGGTCAGGCGTATTTATTTAAAGTACATATTATCATTTGGTAGACCGAGCAAAATACGCCAAATATATATAGACTCTAAAAATGATATGAAACGTTTATTAGTTTTAAAATTAAGTTCAGCCGCAGCTTAATACTAGCTTGAACCATCAACCTTGTTTCAGCAGCTTCATCTTCAGTTAGTGGGAGCATTAACTTTATATTAACTGATAAAAAGTTTCGAGAAACTACGTATATAAATTTATGAGCTTTATATAAATTTGGTACCAAGTTGATATGAATGTGCGACTACCAGTGTCTTGGACCTTGTTTGCTTAGTAAATACTCAAAAAGAAGCTCAATCACGGGCTGATGGATATAACTTAATATTGGGAAAAGGAAACGTGCTTACAGACTCGTCGGTAGTAAGTTATTAATATAAATTTAATATTTGAAAATGAGATGCAATTACTGAAACGGAGGGCAATTGCAGAAAAAAGGCCGTGTTTCCTCCGTAATGGCAAGAGTGCCAAACTAAACTCGGCTTCGGACTCAGTGCGTCCGTTCGATCAATTTGATATATAGCAGGTCCAGTTTTGAACGAAAAAGGGGGAATGTTGGCTCTCGGGTGAGCCCATCATAAATTTTGCAAAGAGATGGTGTTTTACGCGGCTCCCGCGGGTTCGGGGTACAGTTTTGTTGGGCGTTAGATATATATATTCGCATTAGTTTTGACGAGGGGTTATTTCCGCGATTTTCACGGGGAGGGTACCTAAAAGTGGGTACAGCGGGGTCGGTACAGACTCAAAAGAAAGCCAATGTTTCAAGGAGTCGAACAATGTCCTATACATAGTTTTGCGTTAAGTATTCGTTTAGTTACCTAATTAAATGCGCTTTATTTGCTTCACGCACACGATTATACGCCCATAAGTCCGTGGATCCGGGTCAGATGTCCACGAGACTGGTCTCGTCAGATAAACCGTAAAATTTGCTATCAAAAATGATAAGTACCAAATTCCCGAATTTTCAACGGTTCCGGAGTTATGGGCCGGAGCGGCACTTCTTATGTCCGAATAGACGGATTTTAATAATTTTATCTTAAAATTTTCATCCAGTGTCAATGATAACATTGAACACTGGGAAGTTTGATGTTTTATCTATAACTGCAGTTTACCAGTGGGCTGTTACATTTTGAACGCTGGTAAATGATATTTCGTTTTTCTTATTAAAATTTCAGGAAATTTGCTCGTCTGCTGCTCGCCATAGGGCGAACAGTCATATTTTTGTGGTCCTCACTCGTGAGGACGGTCGTGACGGGTATCCGTCACGGCCACTCTTTTCTATCAGAAATCGAAATAACTTTGCGGTCCTACCACGCGGGGTAGGGCTATTCCTATATATCAGGGCAGGCGGGGAGTCGTACCGTCTTATATTTCCACGAGTTGAGTATGGTAAGAGCTCGCCATGCTCGCATTTTCTATCCATTAAAGTATTAGTTTATATGCGTAAAGATCCCTAACTTTTCCCAAAAAATCATCCTAAACGAAACAAATTGTCCTCGACTATTTGTACCCCCAAACTCAGAAATCACAAGGGTACAATAAAATGTAACCACAAGCCTGAAAACATCAATGAAATACACAAGAAGGTTACATCCAAATACAGACCTTCTTGTGATATGGCCATGATCAACAACAAGAATATGGTACGACAATTATAGATAAATGGTTACAATTATACGTCCATCATCAAGAGTGCAATACGAGTATGGTAATCATAAAAACGGTATAGAAACATAACAAAATGTAGGCGCTTTTATGGCCTGAACCAACACGAAAGTCCGGTATGAATATGGTACAGCAGTTGTACATAGACGCTTAACAAGTACGATCCAAATGTATGACGCTAATCAAACGGTCAAATCGTGTATATCCATCCAAATTACATATGAATACCAACGATGATTCCAAAGGTACACGGATATACGGTATGCTTACAGAATGCTTACAGCTCGCCCCAATTCGCCAAACACATTGTAGCCACGTCAAAAACACCGTAGATTGAAATGATGCGTAAGCCGACAAAGAAATCGGCTGGTTATCGTTCAACGTTGTTGCAATATAATCAGAGTTACACGAATCAAACGCATAATACGTGCCTTTATGGCCATCAAAATAGAGTACAAAGCGATGGTAATGTTAGTATGTATATCCATAATTCAAGTACACCAATGAAGCCTTTATGGCCAACAACAATATGGTTATAATAATGGTGACATGATGCAAGATACGTGCACCAATAGTTGCCTTTATGGTACTACAATCAACATATATACATATATAGTAGCAATACTTCGATGATTATCCATCCACGAAATGTTAATAACGATACCCATTTCGATCACAAAAACTGTTACGGATGCAGGCCGAAATATGACTAAATTTCCAAGTTTGTAGCGAGGTTAACGAGCGAACGATTCATAACTTGTTCCATTTATGTGGTCTATAAATAAGGTGACATCAGGGTCTTGTGGTCGGTTCGCATCTACAGGGGAAATCGGCTTATGTATTCGCTTGCGCAAGAAGATCATTAGTTGGTTCTAATTCTATGTACGTACATATTCCGATGCAACGGTTGGTTTCGTATACAGTTGGGTCAACTCTGTTGGGTATCCTAAGTTTGGAGACATTCGTAACTGAATCCGTAAATGTTGGCCAGGATTATTGGGGTATTCGGTTAAATCTTGGCCATTACACTGTGGCCAGGATTATTGGGGTACTCGACTAAATGTTGGCCATTGGACTGTGGATAGGATTATTGGGGTATTCGGCTAAATATTGGCCATTGCACTTTGGCCAGTATTATTAGATTTTCTATTAAATGTAGACATTAGACTGTGGCCAGGATTATTTGACTGTCTATTAAATGTTGGCCATTCGACTGTGGCCAGGATTAAGGGCATTCGATGAAATGTTGCCAATAGGCTATGATCAGGATTAATCTACCTCGTAAAGTTCCAGTATGGATCTGTTACAGTTACATAGATAAAAGAAGTTTACCAGATTTAACGCAGCGTACTATATTTATTTTGGTCATGTATGAGTTTTCGTTTTAGCCCTTTTACTTGTAAGTGCACCTATCATGTCTTCCTGTGCAGTAGCTAACTTCAACTAGGTCGTGACGATAAGGGTCTTTTGAAGATTCTTTAGCGCTTCACGCAGAAATTCTTTCTGCGAAGCTCTAAAGCCCGTTGCAAATGCGTGAGCATGTTATTGGAAGATTTTCGTGTAATCACGTCGCGGACTACTTCAGTTGGTGAGTAACTTAATAGATTTGCTGTCTTTCATTAATGGCTTGCGCTATTTAGCATTGCGGTATATACAGTATATATAATTTAGATATCTACTAGATATTAGCTATTACTTAGACAGACTGAGAAGATACAGCATGTCCTGAAAATGACTGTCACTATTCATGGAAGATAGCTTCAAGCGATCCGCAAGTGTCTAGTTCCCTCGAAATTTTTCGAAACTACTGAAATTATTAACACCTTTTACTTTTCCACGAATTGAATCTTTCAACCAAGTCTTGAGCTAACGGGGGTCAGTTTTTGGCGAGTGCTAAATATTTATGCTTATTGGAACGGATAGACATATCAGTTACACACGCATTTTCCGCAAGAAGTTAAAAAATAAATAAAGTGGAATCTGCCCATCACTATGTCATATACAGCGCACCAGAAATGGATGCCGCTCTTAGAGCGAGCACGCGTTCAACCAAAATCTGCCTAGAATAGCCAACGAACATAGAGCAAACAGCGGTCATTTTGACGAGTGCCGTAAATCTTAACCGTGACAATGTGTTTCCGAAATCCCTTTTGTGATATATATTATTTTGTTTGCCGTTCCGGAAGTGTTAACGTAAACTTTCGATTTTTACTAAGTTCCCAAGCAAAACGTTTTATTTTGTCTATCTATTATTTTGACATGTAAACCATAATTTTACCCTAGTATGTTCTTTCATATCAAAACCGATAAATTAAACGGCTACCTTTAACCAAACTTTGTAAACACATTTGGCCGGCATCACTCTGGTTGAAAGCCTACGGCCCCGATTTGAACCAGAAATAATCAACATCCCTGCCAACCCGCTATATAAGCCACACTATATTTTATGGATATGTTTGCAGCCGCCAATGCATTGCAAGACATCCATCTTATTTTTAGGCGTAGGAATTACATTGGCAGTATAAATTGTAAGTCCGACATGGCTGTTCCTGCTCAGATTTACCGTAACCTGGTTCTCTGCGAGAGCAGTGAAATTTCCGATTTTTACTTTTCAACCAACGCAATCCTCACAGCTATACCCATTATACAAGATTAATTGAAGGTCCACTGTGTGTAATATTACTGCTATTATTGTGAAATAAATAGCTGTAACATGAAAACTACACTGATAATAGGAAATGTGTAAATGCGTTTTTTCAACTTTTTTGAGACAAGAAAATATTTCATCCAAGGGTTCGCAACCCTTTTACCGCTCCAACGCAATCACAATGAGAAAACTTCACACCAATCGACTCGATGGGTCAAACTACACTATATGAGATCAACTCAACTTTTCCAACTCCCGGTCCCTGAGGGACCTTTTGGAAGTTTTGTACTGAGGGTGTGCTGATCACTATACCCGCTTACGGAAACTGCAGAATGTAAAATTAGTCCCATCAATCGCCTCAAGGGGAGAAAATTCTTTGCATAGTGAAAATTTTTTTTACATGAATCTATTCAACGGGTCAAATTACACTATTAGTAGCTTGTTTTATTGCCAATTTGATGAATTTTAAGTGTTTTAGATACTTCGGTTTTTTAATAAAATTAATAAAATTCTTTAACCTCAGAAAGGGCTTTTGTAAAAATTTTGATACGTTTTTATGTCATGGCGGCGGTTTTGTCGGGGTAGCCAAAATCTTGCGAAGTTTACCCAACCAAAGGCCACCCGCTTTTTGCCAGTGATACTCTGACGTGCAAGGTGGCGCTACTTTGGAGAAGCCGGTATAGCTCAAGCTGTGACGGAGATATTATCGTTTTCGTGCAGTTTTGGGTCCCAAGGACCATTTTGAAATCTGACATCCAAAAAGAGCCACGTAGGCAGCATTGTCTACACCGATGTTGAGGTACAATAAATGACTTGATTATTCGGGCACCTTCGCGACCCGCCTCAAGATCTTTCTGCGCGATTTTTTGGAGGAAGATGTTGGAATCCAATTCGCGCCCAAGTGAAGATCGCAAAGATATTTCAAGCTTTGAAACGACTTATAATAGTCTAAAGAATAGTAAGAATTATTTGCTTTGTCTATTTCATTACACTCAGAATTTAATAAAACCAGTTAATTTTTCTAAATTCTGGATCCCGAGGGACCTTTTTGGTTGTTTTCTACTGAGAATGCCCTGTAGGCTACGTACGGCCGGTATACCGGTATTGGTACGGGTACAATATTGCCTGTACTAGTGTCAAAAATCCAACGCAAATAGAGTTGTTCGTGTTTTGGTCAATACGCTGTTGAATAAATACAGTCGCGGCCAGAAATAAGTGCAATCGAAATTTCATTTAATCGCAATCGATCGAAATTTCGTTTAGTCGAAATCGCTCGAATTGTCTAAGATCTTTTAAAGCGCAATGAATATTCAAGTGGCGACACCGCACAAATTCGTTCTAGGATTTCCAGAATACTGCATTTACATAGCACACTCCATCTTAAAACTAGGATACAGAATGCAGCAGTTAACACAATAGGAATAGAAACATAAAAACATTCACATAAGATACAAATATAATCATAATATTATGTAGACATACATTATCTGTAAAATTTATTTGATATATAAAAGGAATGAAAAAATAATATTGAAACCAAAGCGTTGCCAGAAATTTTATTACGGGAGGAGTCCACGGGGTTTGCTAGGTGGTGCGCAGCTTAATCATATCTGTACATATATACTTCGCTTTTTGTGAACTTCCACGAGAATAAGCATGTGTACTGTAACAAAGGGAGGCACGCGACCCGTGCTCCTCCTGGCTACGCCCCTGATTGAAACTTGTTAATAATTGGAATTTGAGTAGTTTATTCGAAATATCGCAATAAGTTGACAATAATGGAAATAACGTGTCTACAGCAGTCTTATTGTTAGTTTAGGCAGTAAAGTAGCAAGCTTTACTTATGTAACATAAAGAAATGAAAATCAAGAGTATATATAGTTATTAAGGTTATGACAAGGTGCAGAAAATAATTATTGAATGCAGATTTGCAAATTGAAGTGAATGAATTTCTATCCGTTTTTCCGTTTTCGGCTCGCACGTGGTCTAGAGTTGGCATCCTCGCAATCGGTCATTTTCATACGTACGCTACGTAATTTACCGCTCTTGGAGAGACGCGTCATCCTGGCCAGGGTTCGAACACACAACCTAGCGATCTAGAGTCCAAGTCTACCAATGAGCCACTGGGCCTTATCATTATGAAATTACAAATTAGATTTGTCTATATGAGCTTCGATACCTTTGGCGCCACCTCCCCATCCACCCTAGTGTCGCAAACCACCCGCCCTCCCAGTGGCCAAAGGTCCGCCACTGTCCCGGCAATTTCGTACCTTGAGCATGTATATTAATCTATTATCTTGATTGTCTGAAAGCGTTGTGAAAGAATTGCGAAAGCGAAAGCATATTCAGCGCAACTAGATTTTTTGCATTCTATAACTATGCAACCGCTGTAGCGACATTTTATATAGCAATTCATCTTCCATGTAGTTGAACAATGTGCTCCCCAAATAGACCCAAGGGCGTAGCCATGATTTCTGGTTGGACGGGGCCAATTTTGTTCAAAAGTCAAAATCTTTAATATCATCTGCCTGCTTGGATTGATGTCCTTGGAGGAGGGTCAGGAGGATATCCCCTATGGACTATCTCAAGGTTTATTTACCCTAGCCCCATCCATGGAGGCTGAGCTACAAGTTATCCCCTGTGTGAGCCCACACGCCCGCCCGACCCTACCGCCCTCACTGTACACAATACCCAAGCCGTTTTATGAAGCGACGAACTGAGATAATCCGTCGGATTGGGGTGGGGCATTTCCCCCTCTGGCTACGCCACTCAATACGCAATAAAATTGAAATATCTTCTTACTCACTCTGTTCAATTATGGCTAACAACAAGCTACTAGTATAACCTTCAGAATTAAAATGCATTATTTTACATAATTATATCTGGAGCTGTTTTTATCAAAGTCAGGATTACGTATCGCAATTGGGATATGAAAGAGGTTGTTGTCGAAGGAGGCCCTATTCTTGAAACCAGAGCAGCACGCGCTCTTTAGGTTAGGCGCAGTATAATCGCCCAATAAAAAATGTGGTTAGAAGTATACAGAAGACTACTGTTACTATACTAACAATAAGGTTACACTAGACACGTTCTTTCCATTAGTGCCAATAAGGGCTTGAAAAAGCATGCACCTCATGGTTTGTATTTACTATTTTCTACTTTCATCGTATATATATACTATAATCTTTAAGCACTAATTCATTTATGTTTTGTTCTACTACAGTAGTCTAAAGTGGGGGCGGGGGGCCCGGCACTTTCGGCTGCCCCCGGCAAAACGGTGGTACCCCCCGGCAAAAATTCGGATACCCCAGCTCAAAGCCCCCTACTGAGAAAAATTAACGTGTAAACACGACAAAATCCTTCAAAAAAATTGGGTCCCCGGCAAAATTCGGTACCCCCCCCCCCGGCAGGTGAGCCGGGGGCGTCCTGGCTCAGGCCCCTCGGCTATAATTTCCGATTGGACTAGCCAGACTACTGTTATATTTTGAAAGCTGCTCAAATCTTTAACTTTAGAAAGAAAATTTTGTAAAAACTGTTGCCAATTTTATTGTCATCTGGGGATGTTTTTACCGTAGGGAAGCCAAAAATTTTGCCAACTGGCTTTTTGCCGGAGGAGCCAAAAGTTCACCAGTAGGCCACAGCTGGAAGCACCTGTTTTTTTTCCAAGCGTCCCCATCCTTCACTTGGAAAACCCAGTGAACCAGAAAAGCGATGTGTCGCTAGAGGCGCTAACTCATGCTTTATGTACTTGCTCAGTTTAAACCATAAGCTAAAGGAGGCCGGTCACGTACAACAAAGTTATATATGAATTTTATACCTCTCATGGCAGTAGACCGTACAAAAACATGTGTAATGTATATATATTATGTAGGTATATAGATATATATTGGTCGATTTTATATAGTATGCCTATGTCTACTATAGGTAGGTATTGCTTAGTTTGTCTTCACTTCTACAAGATAACTGTAACGGTTCCGGTCGTTCCCTAGTGCTCTGACACCTACTCGTGATTTTCGGAATGGCAGGTTTAAAATTAATTAACGCCATCAATCGACGCAACAGGTAGAACAAAATAACTTGTACGATTTTTGGATCCCCGAGGGACATTTCCGGCGGTGCTCTGACCCCATAACCTTCTACCGGGAGAGGAAACCTGACGCCACCCGTCTGATCAACGCATCAAATTACACAATATAAAAGACCAATGTAATTCTTTCAACCTAACACCATATTATGTACATATGGAAGCGCTACCACGCAATAACTCTTTACGGGCATCGCGTAGTGAAAAATTGATACCGCCCGCCGAGTCAAATTGTCAATTGTCCAGTACGCGAGTATTTGACACCGTGGATCAAATCAGCGTGGAAAATAACGCTGATCCTCATAACTTCTTACCATAACCTTGTAGATTAAAACTGACACGGCCAATAGATTATCGGGTCAAATTCATATGAGAGACATCGTTAAAAACAATTAATAGTTAAAATTGGATTAGATCGTGATTCAAACCTCGAATTTTGGACAGACACCAACGCAGAGATACGGACATTATAAAGTATGATAATCATCAAGAACTTATTCTGTTTAAGATTTCGTTCTTGGTGAAGCAACGGTGAAAGGGAAAACCATTCCGTAATTGCCAATGCCTTTTAAAGATTTTGTTTTTAAATATTTGGCATTTTTGCTCCAGCTCCACAAGCAAACATTTAAAATTTATAACGATCAATAATTTTCTTTAACAGCATGGAATGTAATTATAACTCAACACATTGCACTGTGAAATTGTAAAAAATCATTGTGCACACTTTTTTCTTTCCAATCGCAGAAAAACTGATTATTTTAGCCTTATGATTACAGCAGAACGTCAGACGAATGCTCATGTCTGTTGGTTGTCCCATTTTATACCTGCTTTGTATGTTCTAATTTAGCTTACTCAACATGATATGATTGTCTATTCAGATTGGGAGTATAATACTTATATCGATGATTAACCGAACTGGAATTGTTCGAAACGAATTTTGAACCTTAATGCGGTCGTATAAATGTATGCATAGTAAAATAAATGGAGGAGGAATAATCATCTTGATTATGAGATATAAATGCAGTCACATTACTTTTAATGTTTTGCCGTGATATTGTTATCTATCTAGGATTTTGAAGAGGAATGTTAAGCTAAAAAATTTCTCCGGTTGTTTTATTTATCAATTCACGTGGTGTTAACAATTTCTATAGAGTTAAGACCAAAAAACGCACAGGAACTATATATTTATCCTGCTTTTATCTAGCAATTTGTTGCGGTACCATTTATATTGTTTTGCATTTTTGAAAGAAATGTCACTGTTCATATAAAATGTGTTTGGAACGCAACTGGAACTAAAATGTGGAAAAGGATGTTTTATCGGAATTCCAGTATCGTCCATGTCTTTTGGCGTAAACGCGGTCGTAAAGCTATTTTAGCCGAAATTCTGGTTACCTCGTGAAAACGAATATATAATTGAAACGGACCGAATGGAGTTTTCACTGATGCGGTAGGGGGAAAATCTGAAAATTTATTTTTTTGTCTGTCGCGGCTATTCATAACTCATTTTCGGACGGACGGATTTCGACAATTTTTTTTGTTCGATAGCAAAAGTGACCACGATATGCCCTTTAGTTGAACGCGAACAGCTCCGACACCATCTTCCAGGTCAAAATGGCAAAAAACAGAGTTTTATGCGTTCTTTACCAAACATGGTCATACGGATACTTTGTCTTTCGCAGCCCACATCTTGTGATACAGGTTTCGTATCGATAAATGTAGATCACAATACAGAATCAGCTAGTCCATATCAACAACTCTGCTGGCTAGACTTTTTTGACCACTCCCTGGGTCGTCGAATATGGTTCGTCGACCCTTTGCTAAAAATAGCGATTTTTCAAATTTCGCAGTATTATTGCTTGTGTTTAACATGCCATGAATGATTATTAGGTTATCAAGCACGCTGGATGCGATGGATTTGCTATCTGAAGTCCCACTGGACTATATTTTAATTTTTCATGGGGTTTCAAGGGTTTTACGATGGACAACCCCGATTTCCAAGATATGGTTTTTCATTTGTCTGGTTATATATGTATTGCTGGCAGGGTATCAATAATGGTCTAGTACTCTGCAGTTAGCAAAGTACTAGAAACCCTTATTCGTGACTCTTTTTTAACTTTTCTTAACGATCATGCTGCCATTCACAAATCTCAACACGGCTTTGTCTCTCGACGATCAACTACTACTCAATTGCTAGGGTATTTAAATTTTGTTACTTATTGTGTTGACTCAAATGATTGGATAGATGTTATATATATAGACTTTAAAAAAGCCTTTGATAAGGTGAACCATAATGCAATGGCCTTTGCTCTTTGTACTTTTCGTCAATGACATCGAAGAATTTGTGTCTGGTGCGATCTTCAAATATGCTGATGATATGAAGATAGCTAGGCGAATCGTAAAGCGTTTTCCATACCTTTATTTCGATGATATGCAGTCTGACTTGGGTAGTTTCTCGCAACATTGCTCTGAAATTGGGCTGGTAGTCAACAGCGAAAAAAGTTGTGTCATGCATTTGGGACGTGACAATCCACGTGTTGCATACTCACTGTCGAACGATCTTCTTTCGGTATCTTCTATGGAGAAAGACCTGGGCGTAATTGTTCATGAATCATTGAAGTTCTCCGAACACTGTTCTATGGTTTCCAGGCGCGCCCATAAAATGATTCACATCGTTCGCCGTACTTTTCGTTTCTGATCGAAACATATTTGGCTACAACTTTATAGGTCATTAATTAGGCCACGCTTGGAATATGCCGTTACTGTTTGGTCGCCTTATTTAATGCGGGATATATCAAAAATCGAGCGAGTACAACAACATGCCACGCGCCTTTTACCGTCAATTCGCCATCTGAACTATTTCGAACGGCTTCGTTACCTCGGTCTTCAGACTTTATCTACTCGTCGCCTCCGTAGCGACCTTATTTTGCTTTATAAAATTGTTAATAACTATGTTGAAGTACCACTGTCGTCATACTTCACTACCAGGGAATAACCGGAACCGAAATTTACCGGAACCGGAACCAGCAACCGGAACAGTCCATTTAAACCGGATCCGGAACCTGGTCTTCGAAATTTATATATAGTAAAAGATATGAAGGAAGAAATTAAGGTGTAGTCGACTTAAAATGCATTAAAATAACTTTTACATTAAACTTAATGTATTGCCATGACATTATTGCCGCTCTGAAACTTTAAAGAGAATGAGGGAGCTAATAATGTTTATTTATCGATCAGTATGTCGTTTTATTGGACACCCAGAGCAAAAAATGCCTTCTACTAATACACCCTTGCGTATACTGCGTCAAATTGAATGTGCTTACAGCGCATAGAGCGAAGAATAAACGCTTTCGCTCTGTCCCTATTCGCCTCCCTTTACTACACATACGTTTGCTAGATGTTGTTCTGTAGGAAACTTGAAATTATTGGTTTATATGATTCAGGAAAAATTAATAGATAAAAAGCAATTTTCTGATCAGTGGTAAGAGACACTGTTTAGGCTAGAGTTGAACAAACAGTGCCCGCCAGTTAGATGATAATGATGATAACTTTCCAATCATAATGCTATAAATGAGACAAACTGTTATACTGCTCGCACAGTTTCAATAAATCCAGTTCATTGCCAAGAAAGCAGTTTTTGGCTGCGTTGTAGATAACGTTACTTCACTTTAATTTCGCCTGATTTACAAAGTTTACAAGCGCACTGGCTGGCGTTTGGCGCAATTTATATTAGCCAAGCATACGCTAAGTACTTCTATGTAAGCCATACTTTGTTACCCAGTTGGACTGGTTTAATTCGAACGTAATCCGGAGACTTCTGAATGTGTAAAATAGTTGCTACAAGCATCGACTTGGTTTTGATTTGTTAACAAACTGTTGCAGGTTATTATGAAAAATTTCTACTGAAATTATGTGTCCTACTGACGTTTGACAAGGCAAATTGCGTAGTTAACCTTTTCTTTTGCTTGGTTGTATTGGAGCTTGATCATTGTATAATATATATTACATATTTTTGGGTCAGAGATGAAGCAAAAATGTGGAAAATTTCAAACAAAATTTTTAAACCGGAATTCCGGTTCCGGTATGGTTTTTGCCCTTTGCCGGAACCGCAACCGGAACACGATTTTCGCCGGAACCGGAATTCCGGTTACTCCCTGTTCACTACGGGTTTCGAAGTCACACGTGGACACGATTCAAAGCTACACAGACATTGGACACTCCGCGTCTTGACATACGTAAACACTTTTTTTCACATCGGATCGTTAGAGTTTGGAATGACCTCACCGCGGAAGTGGTGTGTGCCCCATCAGTGTCGTCGTTCAAGCAGCGCCTGCATGCCTCAAACATATTGCCTCCTTAATTGTTATGTTTGTTCATATTCAATTTTCACTGGCGTTGCCATGCGCAAGGCTCTACTCTCCTCCAAATGAAGAAAGTCACAATAAAGAAAAAGATGTCATGTGATCAAATGCCATAGCCTTTCTTGCTGGAGGAATGAATGATACATTAATATATAGGTATTTCTTAAGGATGGATACAATTATTTGGTTATATTGAGTCTAACATACATATTTCAAACCTTTCCATGAGTATTAATGGGTGTAGAGTCAATAAACCCAATCTCCAGAATATAGTCCGTCTTCTGTTATTTTGGTTACGTATTGCGAACAGGTCATCAAGAATTGCTTATATAGGTTTTCTGGTATGCGGAGTACGATGGTTTGGTTAATTAGAATTCAGCGCGATCATTCTTTTCACACATTTTCGTTGGGTTTACGGTCAATCAACCCGATTTTCAGAAAATAGTATGTCGTCAGTAGCTTGGTACACGGAATCAAAAATAGATTATATAGAAGTTTTTCGGTGTCAGGAATACAATGATTTGGGATATTTAGAGTCCAGCGTGCACATTTCATGTTTTCCAATGGGTTTAGGGTCAACGAACGCGATTTTCAGAATATAGCCTGCTTTCAGTTGTTTGGTTACGTATTGGGTACAGGTCATCAAAAATTGTCTATATAAGCTTTCCGGTAGGTTGAATACGACGGTTTCGTTATCTGGAGACCAGCACAAATACGGGATGTGTTGTGAGTTGTTCTAGACACATTTAGGGTCGACGAGGTTTTAGGTTTTTCAATGGATTCAGAGTTGAAGACCTTTTAAGGTGGTATATACATCAAACACAACCTGTTACATGTGATAACTTAAAAATGAAACTACGCTCGCTTCTTTTCAGCCTCGTTTGCGGGTTAAGTTTAGGAATGGTAGAAGTTGTGAGTTGCTATAGTGTTATTACTGAAATGGTAGCTTTTCTTATATTAAAGAGTGATATTTGAAAACAAAATCAGCCTGCACGAAACCTGAGCATTTCACACTTAATATTGTGCGGATTGTAAAAGAAATATTTGTTTCAAGGGGTTGTCGGTTTTAAGTTTGGAATTTCGCCGTCAAGAGCGTGTAACACCCTGTAGTATAGACGTTTTTAATTAGGGTTTAGCGTTTTAGTATTGCGCTCGCAAATATTTTCATAACCGCTATAGATATTGTCATGGAGTGTTGTACAATATCATAAGTCGGATAATACCTGTTAAAATTAAAGCAGAAACCTAACAATGCGTAGCATTGTCCAAGAAGTTAAAAATATTAGTTCGATAACGTTCAAAATACACGTATATAATTACGAAACTTTTGGAGCTGAGCGGTTCGTAAAGAAGTCATTATTAAACAGCTTCATCACTAAAACCCTAGACAATAATTAAGTTTTAGTGCACACACTTTATCGCAATTGTACCAGTGAGCGGACAACAGCAAAAAGTAATAGTCGATTAAAAAAATTATAACTGCCGCAGTTGTTACATATAATTGCGAATTGAGTTTGTATTGTGTAACACTGTCACGTCTTGGGCGGTGTGGCCGAAAAGCCAGGAATTTGAAGTATATATATTTTTCATAAAAATATAATTTCCATTTGTGGAGATCACAGCGAAATGATTCATTTTCTCTCTACGAATTTGGAGGATACATCACAAATTTGTTTATGCGCGGCTAAACTTAACCTTCGCCCACTTACAATCCTATTTTGTAAAACACGATGTCGGATCCATATCCGTTGTTACGGAACAAGCAAGAAAACCGATTCGATTTACTGCTAGCCTAGAAGTGGTTATTTGCAATGGGCCAATGATAATTCTATAACGATTATACGTTTTCAGAGGGGATTTGTCTTTGTTCGCGAACAATTCAATGGAAATATGACAGAGTAAAAATGTCCTGTACTTTGTCAGTGATTGTTCGTGAACATAACCTTTTTGATTCAAAAGCGATAAAATTTCGTTCATAAACAATTTGAGTGTTCGCGAACAGAAAATGGCCAATTTTTACTTCAGAAGATAGAGTTCGATAACTCATTTTTTTCTAAAAAACAAAATAGGATAGTCGTTAGGCGCAGGTTAAGTTTAGTCTCGCATTAGTCACTCATGTGCTTTAAATAAATAGTATTAATATACAGATTATTCGGGCGAACATTTTTCCCGTAGTTCTGATTTTTGTGACATCCCTGATATTTGATGTAATATGTTAAATATACAATATACAACAAAAATATTTCCCAAAATTTTATCTCAGCCAGTGAATTAGACACGAAAAGCAATTTAATTAGCTAGTTGTGTGTATTGAGAATGGCTTGATTGCTGTTATACTTGTCTAATCTTTTACACTGCTCAGCGTTATTTATAATCCATTTTAGGAAAATGGCTGAAATTAACGACAATGGTCTCTATCCGTCGCAACAAATCGCAGCCTCATGCAGCGGTGCGTTAATTACGTCGTTGCTAATGACGCCGTTCGATGTAATCAAAGTTCGAATGCAAGCTCAAGCTAAGCCTTTTGCTAAAGGTTCGTGCTTCCTGTACAGTAACGGCCTTATGGATCATTTATGTCCGTGTATAAATGGCCGTACCATTACTTTCTGTCCGTGGTATGCTCGACCATTTCCATCGTCTTCTTTGAATGGTCCTGGTCAGCCTCGTTTTAGAGGAACGTTTGATGCAGCAGTGAAAATTGCACGCGTCGAAGGTGTCACTTCATTATGGAGCGGATTGCCGCCTACTCTTGCGATGGCAGTGCCAGTAACTGTGATGTATTTTACATTTTACGATAACCTCAAACTGGCACTTAAGCGTCAATATAACGATGTAGGGTGGGAACCGTTAGCTGCTGGTACCATAGCACGCTTTATTGTGACCACTGTGGTTAGTCCAATTGAAATGGTACGAACAAAAATGCAATCCGAACGTTTAAAATATAGGGAGCTCATAGAGGCTGTGCGTTTGTCGATTCAACCCGGTAGTAATGGAGCCAATGGTGGTGGATTGAGGGTACTTTGGCGAGGATGGCTGCCTACTATACTACGCGACGTGCCTTTTTCGGCTATCTATTGGCCGTCGTACGAAACGCTTAAACGGTTTATGATCATCGATCTTCGACTCACCGAGCCAACATTTTTGGTTTGTTTTAGTGCAGGCGCCGCAGCTGGTTCGTTCGCTGCACTGGCTACGCTGCCCTTCGATGTTGTCAAGACCCAGCGTCAAATTGCAATTGGGGAACAATTTGTAGCGGATAAATCTAGTCAGTCATACTCTGGCACTAACAATGGGAAGTCTACGATGGGTATTATGACGGATTTGTATAAAAGAAATGGCTTTAGGGCATTGTTTTCAGGAGTAGGTCCACGGCTATTAAAGGTAGCACCGGCATGTGCAATTATGATCGGAAGTTATGAATGGGGCAAAAGTTACTTTCGAGCTCAAAATACTGCAGCCGGTAATGTTAATGTGTCGTCAAAGCGGACTCCTTGAGTTAGATGCGAGGTACTAAGGTACCATTCCGAACAATGTGCACTTATAGTAATTATAGAGAAGTGTGTGTTTACGTTAAAAGCACTTGTAATTGTTGCCATTGTTCGTTATGTTGATATAATATATTCATTTTGTTCTACGAACATCGGGAACTGTCGCAAAATTATTCCTCATAGTTTTTCCACAATGAGCGATATGTATATGGAACGTTTATAAAATTTTCGAAAACATCTTAATAAACAATAGAAAATAAAAATGAAAAATTAAACAAACTATACGTTATGTTTTGGACGTATCACTGTTTTTCACACAAGGGTTCTCTAAGAACATTACTTTCTTGCACATGCAATCCTTACCAGATCGATTTATTTCCGAAGTATTTCTTATTGTTATGACACTTTTGTAATTGTATATTTACGTTTTAAAATCATTTCACTGCGTTCAGCGTGTTCATTATAGTGGTTTTTTGGCAGCGACTCTCGCATTCCAGGTTATACATACGACGAGGTTTGGTGTGCTTTTGTAGCCCATTTTGGCCGTCTGACCAGCCGCCCAAAACTAAAGCTCGATGGCATTTTATGGAATACATTACTAAACTGATCATATCCTCATGCTTTTTGAAATAGTGGTTAATCAAGGAACTTACATATTCTTATAGACGCAACACTTTAACGATTCTTTTTGAACATCGCCTATTAGAAATAATTATTCAGCGTTTCAATCAGTACCCGTTAAAAGGGAACCACCTATATAGTTATATCGATGACAGCCCCCACAAGCCCGAGAGGGAGCCATTGAGTGTTTTAGGCGGTATCATGTAAAAGAAACCATCTGGCAATTTAGTAAGAGCGAACCAAATGTTTTGACAAGACATAATCTGGTCTTTACCTTAAAACCCCGTCCCCAGGTCGAAATTGGTCAATTTTGAAGATACATGCATATATATTTATGGGACCATTCGACTCAGCTCGACGAGCTGGCTCAGAAAATAGTTTCCAGATTTAAAACCAAGATTATTTTAGATTTTTTATATTCCCAATTAGGTCCCCCTCGGTACCCAAAAATTTTCTCGAGAAATATATAATTTATATATCATTCGAACTGCATTGACGAGCTGAGTTGATTGATGGCAATGTAAGCTTAATCGGTTCACGGGTTAAAGACTTGGTTTAAGATTTCGCATAAATACCAATAACTCCTTCACTCGTGTCCTGATGAAGCTAATTTTACCATCATTCGGCGCAGTCCATCAATACAGTTCTAATGATATATAAAATTATACATTTATCGTGAAAAAACTTTTTTTCGGATATTATAGGTACCAAGAGGATCCTTGGGAACCCAAAAAAATCGGAAAATATTGTTTTAAATATGACCAAATTAGGTATATTAAGAACTAGGTCTTAGCTTAGTCGAAAGGTACAGAAATATTAATAGCTGTATCGTCAAAGTTGACTAATTTCGGCCTGAAGGGACTAAAGGAAAAGATCCGGATATTCTCGATTTTAAAGTTGTGGAAAAACTAAAGTGGTAAATGAATAAAAAACACATGCTTGCAGCAGACGTGAACGTCCAGAGTTATGCACTGTACCAATACCACCTTAACGGGTGCTCAAGACTTAAACGCTTAACAGTTTTAGTCCACGGGTTCCCGCACCCATATTTCAACTCTGACCGAAACTCTGTTGCTTTACAACTAGCAGCAACGTAGCTGCGCTGTCTTTTAATTTAAAGTACTGTCCTAAACTGGATTTCTTACTACGAAATTCATCCGCCTTCCTCACTAATGTTTTCATGTAATATAGTTTAATCAGTGTTTTTCTCATGGATTTAACATTTATTCTACCACGCTGGAATATATTTATTCTCTTTAAGAAAAATATGTCTGGTCTGCTTGCACGGTTTGTATATGCACAGTAAGGTATATTTTTTCTAGTTGCAGCGTATATTTTTTGTTTGCATTGTGTGCATACAATAACTAATATATAATTAAAATTATTTTATTTATATTTTACGTCTTCAATACTTAAAATAATAGTATATACCTAGATCGTCGTTGATCTGATTTACCTAGGTAAGTTCCTCGGCAACTCATGGTAATGTAATATGTTAGTTAACGGCAGTTTGGTTCCAAAAGTGCGACACGTTTGAAATGAATTTATGAATTTGATTCTTTTGAAGACATATAAGCGGACCGTAAGCGTGTTTATATGTGTGAAATTATAACACATATTATTTCTTTCAGGAAAGCTAGTCTGCCAACTTTGTTGGCGTTATTATATAAACAAATACATTAAAAGTCTTTGAAATGTTTTTAAGTGTATAAATATATTATAACAAGAGTTCGAATTGACTTCCTGCGAAGAGTTGTCGCCATCACCATTTAATCACGTTCTGCAAGATGTAATACATTTCGCCTGTGCTGCCTTGGTACTTCTATAAGTTTTGTCGGTCATGGTATCGATACACATTTTTATTTTAACAATATTGAAGCAAAAGCTTTTAATTTTTAGAAATAGAAGTTTTCAGCCTAATCACATGTGGCACAATTTCAAAAATAATGCTTGTGTCACTATTTTCTTTGTAAAGCATGTATTCTGGTTTTTCGTTTGAAGTAGCTGAGATCCAAAAAAGTTATATACCCACATGTGGCCTAAATAAGTAACGTTATAAGGAAGCGGTAGACTGGTGTTCGAATTGGTTGATTCATTTAGCAAAAAATGATCATATTTGTAACAAATACACAGTGATAAAAATTAGAAGAATAGTTATGAAAGTTTTGGACTGATATTTAATGGTCATAAAAGTAATTGACGGGTAGCTAAGCTATTGTTGTTTGGATTTAATGTGCCTTTAAGTGTTTAAAGTTTTTGCTTAAAATTATATAAAAATTTTGTTTATAAATTGCTGATGCATTTGAACGTGTAAAGAATGTTCAAACTTTTGTAGCATATATATATAGCCGTGTAGGGTTGAGGTTTGGTGTTATGCAAATGTTTCAGTAAAAAGGCATTTACTGCTGTTTAACTTTATATGGTGTCCAGGATACTGCCAACTTTTCTTTTCGATGTCATTGATAGGGCCAAATTCAAATTAGCGGCGTTGTCATCCAAAGATTCTATATTATCTGCTAAGGGTCCCGTGTTCTGTTTTTTTACAATTCACCGAACGCTGAACAATATCATGTGCTTTTTAATCAACTTTTTGAGCTCTGTGATGAACATAGCATAAATGAGTGGTGTCGAAGAGGACATTGTTCTAGCTGGCGAATAGGTGTTGCAGACAATACCCTCCATGAACTAACGTTTCCTTGGTTGGTTCAGTGCAACTGATACTCCGTATCGAGATTGCTTGTGTTCTGATGTTACGGCTAGATAGATTTCAAATCAAATTTGTTCGGTTATGGGTTTGTTCGTCTAGTTTGTAATGACCGGCAAGAATACATCATGACTGTTACGGTGCCATTCAGCACTAGTATGGTTTTAAAGAAAATATATCTATTTGTCGACTTACTCATGCTTGAATAATGAATTTACGAAATTAAAATATATTTCATCGAAAAGGGTTATCAACAAATTGCTGCTCAGCGCTGTACGTAAAGGTTGTTGAATGGGATGCCAATTTTGTTAAAAATTCATCTGGTACGTATATATATTTCGACAGACCATCAGCGGGTCAAGACTTCATTCTGATCAACAATTTGAGATGATATACAACTCGACGGTATAAAATAATTTTAGCTGATGAGATTCATATAGAAACAATTCGCCTGACGCGGTTCTTATTATCTTATTTTTCTTGTAAAAGTTGTCGCAGTTGTAACACTAGTCAAGATATCAGTGTATGATGTACTTATATTCTGTAGATCTTTATGCCAGCAAGCGGCATTATAAAGCAAACGCGGTATATATTGTGTACTATTTGTTATGTTTTTAAATTTTTCACTAGTAAAGTTTTTCTTTAAATACACACATTCTTTATTTTAATAACACTACTTATTACATTACGAGCGATTGTTCCACGATTTCAGCACCGTCTATTAGGGATTTATCATCTTATAATCGTTTAGTAAATTATCTCAACATATAAACAATAAAATAAAAGGCTGTAAAAATAAAAATTTAGATTTGATACTTGATTGTGTAAGTAAATTTGTGAAAGATTATGGTTCCTATAGAATTCTAAAGGTACGTTCATCGTTTACTCAAAATCGATTAAATTGTAAATGGATAGGAATATAGAAAATTACAATCCATTCGAGTCTACAATTTTGCGGTTACCGCGATTTGGCCGACCACTGACTAAAAAGCTGTCTGAAAGTTTGGAACAGGTTACAAAATCACATTCTCCAAAATTTTATAAAATATAGCTTGAAAGAAAACACGATAGCGTTTTCTAATATTGTTTTGTAGTGTTTTATTCTAATAGATCCACTGTTTTAACAAGGAAACCATGGTTTCACAATGTGCATAGGTCGTTTTTACTATGACTTTGTTTTGCAATGTCACAGAATTTTCCATCATTTGTTTGAGTACAGTCTTTCCACGCTCAAACCTGTACTTTGATGAACCTCAGATTTGGGTTTTGCTGGGATATGGCGCCTAAATTTCTTTTTACCAGGATGCCTTTGCGTTATAGTAAATACGTCAATAGTGGATCGTTTCTGAACGCGATCTACGGTATTACCCAGTTTAGGGACTAGCTGGCCCACATAAAGCCAGTAGCCTGAAGGTCGGTCAGATTTCAGTTTTCGGAAATCCTAGGGTAATATCACTGCCTTTTATCATCCAAACTTAGCAATGAAGTGCGTTATCCAATCTATCAGTGTTTCAAAAATCTTTATGAATTTTTTGTTGCGCTATAGTTTTATTATAGTAAATTTTTATTCACAGAAATATAGTGAGAGACCTATATTTGGAGTGAGTACTATATTTAAACCTTCCTTCATAAACAATGGTTAAATAGAAAACTTAACAATGAAATGCTTTTGCATATTGCTGGCATTTTAGTAGTGTTTCTGATTGGATATTGTAGATTGACTGGTTTATGACAATTTTTTCTTGGCAGTGATATGAAACTGGTTTATAAGATATTTTGACAATGACAATGTCACCTATTCTGGTCTAGTGGCTTGGAAGATTGTCAGCACTGCTGTAGCATTTTAGGGTGCGAGCGGAACCTGTCCCGGATCCTAAAATTGAGTTTTTTTTCATTATCCCCCCAGTCCGCGTTTGTCCAAAAATGGTCATACTCTGGAAATTTTGATGTTTTTGTTATCCTCGAGACCTCCCCTGATCATTTCAACCAAAAAATCGAATTTTTAAAATTTTCAATTTTTTGAGTCCCAATGGCCCCCGTGGGAACCCAAAAATTTTTCCGTAAAAATTAGATTTGTACCACCATTCGATGCATCTTGACGAACTGCGTCTAATTGTGTTAGTTTTAACGGGATCCGAAGGCGGCGGAGGTGAAGCAGAATGACACCCCAAGGAATTGCCCCAAAATTTAGAAACTTATGTAATTTGGGGCGCTGATCACGAATCTGGCCCCCGTTTCCCTGCATGACCCCTGGTTCGCGAGATATAACCTATTGAAGTTGGCCCTGTGTTTTGCTGTGATCGTTCGCTCACTCACTGTAGGTCGACTCGGCAGCCGTCAGTAACTTGATGTGAGAACGCATCGCGTATAATTATAACGCGTATGTACAGTATATACATTATACGGTAATGTGCAGCACGCATACGTAATATGTAGCTCCCGGGTTAGGCACATAACGTAGCATGCAAACTTGTACACCAGCTATTGGGAGAGAACGGTCGGAACGATTTAATTTCAGGATGCCAGGGATGGTTTCGTGTGGCGATGCTCGCAATGCAAGTACAAGTACCCACTTCGTGCTGGGTCGCTTTTCCAGGGGTCGCAAATGTCTCTGGGAGACCTTCTACTAATGATCTTCTCCTGGGCTCACAAAATGACGGTAACGGTGGCCGCTAGTATCAGTGGGATTTGCAAAAGCACTGTCATCGATTTGTATATGAAGCTGCGCGATATCTGTTCTGGGGTACTGATCGACTCTCCAGGTCTCTTCCGACTGGGAGGACCTGGGGTTGTGGTTCAAGTCGACGAAAGTGTGGTGGCGAAGCACAAATATGATCGTGGTCGGATGGTTCGGTGCCAGTGGGTCTTTGGCATCTACGACACGCAAGCGAAGTGGGGCTACATCAAGTTTGTGGGTGCCAGAGATGCTGCAACCCTACTTCCACTGATTCAGCGATTTGTCCGTCCCGGTACGACCATCTGAAGCGATGAGTGGCGCGCATATCGTCACATCAATCTTATGGCCTGGGTTAATCCACCATACATTCATCAGACGGTCAGCCGCTCCCGCAATTTCGTCGATCCAGTCACGGGAGTATGTACCAACTCAGTGGAGACGTACTGGAGTAGATTGAAAAACAAAACCCGGTACGCTGGCTGTCGTGAAGTCATTCCTGCCCTTTGCTATGATTTCATGTGGCGTGAACGGTTGGGGCGGGAGCCACAACAGGCGTGGATGAACATTTTGTTGGGGATTGCCCGAGCCTAATTGTTATTGTTTGCTCGTCGTTGGGGATTGCCCGAGCCTAATTGTTATTGTTTGCTCGTCACTACCGATCAGATGTTTGAATTCGTGTTAACTTTCAAACTTTTCACTATTTTACATAATAAAAATGCATATGCACCGCATTAATTGTAACAACTGAGCATTGGTAATTATAGCTGAACAGCAATGCAAGTCGCAATAAGAAAGCATAAAAATAAAATAAAAATATACGCGATGCGTTCTCACATCAAGTTACTGACAGCTGCCGAGTCGACCTACAGTGAGTGAGCGAAAGAGCACAGCAAAACACAGGGCCAACTTCAATAGGTCATATCTCGGTGCAGGGAAACGGAGGCCAGATTCGAGTTCAGCGCCCCAAATTACATAAGTGTGTAAATTTTGGGGCAATTCCTTGGGGTGTCATTCTGCTTCACCTCCGCCTCCGAAGGCTAGGGGGCTCAGCAATTGAACAGATTTTGGCCATAATTGATACTGGTGACCGGATCCCGGTAAAAGTAACACAATTAGGCTCAGCTCGTCACGATACATCAAAATCCAATTTTTACGATTTTTTGGGTTCCCAATGGGGGGCCTTTGGGTTACAAAAAATCGAAAATTTTAAAAATTATATTTTTTTGGTTGAAATAATTAGGCGAGGTCTCGAGGATCTCAAAAATACCAAAATTTCCATAATCTGATCATTTTTGGGCAAACGCGGGCTGGGGGATAATGGAAAAGAACCGATTATTGTGCCCTTAACCCTTTCATGCTCAACGCTTCCATTTGGTTGCAACGCACTGTGCACTTGTGTATGTTTGCGATCTAGCTATTATTCACTCACTTCGCAGGGTCCCTTAAAGAACCGAACAACTAAGCTCCCAGATAGCTCTGGTTTGTTTGCGCTGTTTTCACCAGTGCGATCGATGTTCTATCAGCTTTGACGGCTTGAGTTAATCAAACATTACACGATAGACAAACTAGCTCGGACATTAAAGGTTAATAGTTGTTTTGCACGTTACGTACGAGTAAAACACTTGAGCTCGACTAGATTTTCTGCAAAGAGCTTGTCAGACTCTTAGGGCTACTTCTAAGGAATTGTCGCCCTACAAATTTCGGTATGTTAAGTTGTACTCGTAGGCTCTGCTGTAAAATGTCGCTTTTTCACTTGTTTCTACGTTTTGACAGTAAAATTCTACATTTAAAACTCATAAAGTTATGCATTGTTCCAACGTTGCAAAGCCTTCTGAAGGGGCACACCAATATCAAACTGGAGGGATCAATATCAAACTGGGGCGTCACCAATATCAAAACTGGACGGGTGCACCAATATCAAACAAGGAGGGGGACATCAATATTAAACTTGAGAGGGGCCCATATCAAACTGGAGGGGGCACCAAAATCAATAATGAGTTTGCGGTAACAGATTTTGTTTCTAATGGGTAGCTGTTAAAAACTTTTGTCTCTTACAGCCAGCTGTAACATACAGAAATTTCATGCAGCCAACCGTTTAATATTTGAAATTCTAATGGATTGCTATTAGAGACTTTTGTATTTTATAGCTGGCTGTAAGAGACAAAAGTTTCTAACAGCTTACCATTAGAGACAATAGTCTGTTATGGCTAGTCGCAAGAGATTTTAGTCTCTACACGCTAGCTGTTGGAGATTTCTGTATTTATTGGCTATTTGTATCAGACTAAAGTCTCTTACAGCTATCTGTTAGAGATTTCAATATCAAACAAGCAATCATTAAAGACAAAAATCTCTAGCAACCGTTTTCAAGAAACTAAAATATCATATAACCGTCCATTGGAGATTTTAGTTTCTTGCAAACGGCTGTTAAAGACAAAACTGCCAACTTTTTTGCGCTCAGTATTCTGTGAATCCTGCATCATTTACACACTCCTGTTGGTGGGAGTTAGCGAAGAATTCTCACTGGCCAGAGTGGTAAATTTTGACGTCCATTTTTTGGGTAATACGTGTAATTCAAGTTTGACTAGGCTAATTAAATCGTGCGATCGTTAAAGTGGAACTTTTAATTCTCTTTAGTCCTTTAATTCTTTAGTTAGCTACGAAATGTATTCTCACTCTGGTAAATTTTGACGTCCGCTTTTTGGGTAATACGTATAACTCAAGTTTGACGAGGCCAATTAAATCGTGCGATCGTTAAAGTGTAACCTTTCAATCTCTTTTAGTCTTTTAATTCTTTAGTTAGCTACGAAATAGATTCTCAGTCTGTCTAGCCGTGAAAGAGGCTCGTAGAGGGGTCGGGTCAAAAAGTGGGTCAGACAAACGATATTTATTGGCCGATCTCAGCAACCGGCGCTGATAATTCAGCCAAATCAGAATCATCTTGTACAACACTGGCACTATATATAAAGCTTTTGCACAATACTGTTGGGTTTAGGATGATGGCCTAAAGGGCTTTTAGCCTTTTTCCGCGGAAATTGTATTTATCGTGCATTGTTGAAGAAAATTTGCCGCGGCGGCGGATTGAACATGGTGAAAGCCTTGTGCGTTAGCCACTATACTATTTATAAGATGTTGCTCGGTTCGTTAAGGAGCCTGACAAAGCGAACGAATAACAGCGCACGTAAAAACGTACGTCTCACTGCAAAGTCAGTCAACGCGTAGTGTCCCAATTCACGCTGTAAAGTTTGATTTCATGCTGGAAATGGTTAAACAGGCCACGAGACCCTGAATACACGAAAACGGCCATATCTCCATAATCACTAGGTTTATATGGGTGATATTGGGATCATTTTGTAAAACGATGGAAATTATATATAGTTGCATATGATGTGTCGCCGCTGTAATTATTTACGCTGCAGGATTGGGTCAATTGCGTCAACCAGCATGCACAAAAATTGCAATATCTCCGCAACCGGTCTAGCGAATTGGGCGTGATATTGGGCTCATTTTGAACAGCGATTCACCCTTCACGTAGGCGCACATGTTTACTGCTCTAGTCATTATACGGGTTGGGACAAAATTGCATCTAGAATGATCCGATGAGATCCAACCAACGCGAAAACGACAACTTATTCGCAATTACCGGAGCTATGCGGTGTTATTGGTATAATTTTAATGTATTCATCCTCTAAGAATTACTGCAAATAGTATATGCTTATTCTGCTATTTTCATTATTTACACTGAAGTTCTGCGTCAAAATAGATTTTTGGTTGAGCAGGTGATACAAAAACAGTAAAATCGTAATAAGCGATCGAGCTATATGGGTGATATTGAGCTGTCTTTGTAGAGCAGTTCTACCTGTGTAATGTTGTTTTGCTGGTACCCTGCATCAGTTGCGATTAGTTCTGAAACCGGCATGTAAAAAATCTAAACTGCTATGAGCAGATGTGTATTTCTTATCAACTATTCAGGCAACATTTAAATAACATTTGGAAAGTTTTGCTCCATATAGCGGTAAACGTTGGCTTGTGTTCATGGTTAACTGCGCTGCAGTGTTGGATCTAGTGATGGGCAAGGATAAGGGTTCTCTCCCCATACCCAAAGTAAAATTGTGTTATATATATCGGATAATCAGGATGTCAAGGTATGAGCAACCATATCTTAAAATTTGAAATTTTTGTTTAAACTTCAATAATTGCATACCAGACTTTACCCATCTCTACTACAGCTCTATTTTATGATATATAAAGGATATGAGATATAAACATTGTTTTTTTGATAATATGCTTTAACACAAATGCGGTGGTATCTTACATTTGTCAACGATTAAGCGTATTTTTCTGAACACTTTTTAATTTATAGTGGTCACTATTTTAGTTTATTGGTAACGCTAATTTATTTAGAATAAAGCCGAAGTATGGCATATTTTGGGATGTTGGGATTTATATGGGGTTGCCAGAGCCATAGGGAGCGAGAAATACGGCACTGCCGAAAACCAACCAATTTGCAGGTATAGCCCAAGCAACCGAGCTAAATACCTATTTCAGGCATAAAGTTTGTTGCACCTGAAGTTTCTTATTTGGGTTTAGAAATTTTTAGCGCAGTATGCCACGTCCCTCACCAGGTAACATTGAAAATCTACCCAATCCCTGAAATTTCAAGATATGGTTAAAAATTTTGTTTAAGCTACGTCAGTCCTTAAAGCAATATATCGAACTTACCAACTGAAAACGTACTAATAATTGGGTTTGTAGATGCTGAACCGCTGGAACACCTATACAAAGGCATGGAATATTCTGATGGAGTATAAAAAGCGAACCACCGTATACAGCAAACTGAAAAACCAACTCTCTTGATGCCCTGGAAGTAATACAAAACCAGGCAAATGAAGGCTGACTTTATTCTCGTAATCGAGCTCATGGCTGCGATAACGGACCAAGGGGTGATCTCACAAAAAGAAGTGATTTTGTGCAAAGCTGTAGATCTCGATGAGCTGACTGCTATGATTTCTTGAAATCTGTATTTCTAGAAGCAGGTAAAGATTGGTACCCATGCTTCCAGATTTGGTACAGGTCCCTTAAAAACCATTTATTCCATTTTGTCCCGGAAGATGGAGTCGAGCGTCCCCAGGTAAATTTTGGCCTCCATCCAATTTATGCCCCCAGGCCTCCGATGTTCTTTCGTGCGGTACTAAGAAATTACCAAATTTTCGTCTGATAGGTTATAGAATAAGCGAATTTTTTCCTTTTTTGGCTAACAATCCCCAAATTTTTCCCTGTGCGGCAAAAAATATTAAAATTTCCCTTTTTCAAGTAACCACAATTAAAATCACCTGCCAAATTAGATATTTTTGACGTCTTCTGACGGTTATAGTATGTGCTTTATGGTCCGCCAGTTGAACTAGTGTGATCACCCAGATGAATATGGGTATTTTCGGATCAACCAATCCTGAACTAGGGGCCGGTATAATTTTGGTAGTTTGGAGAAGTCAGTAGATTGTCTAAAAATCAGCTGAAAATTGTACATCTGCAAGTTTCAAAAGATCGTAAGCCGGTAAAATGTGAAATTTCGGCGTATTTGGTGATAAAGATTAAAAATCTCCAAAAACCTAAAACGGTAGAATATTAGCGAGTATAAAATTCCATGCAAAACATTTTGATAACAGTAAGTAGTGCCATATTATAAATTTGTTTACGGTGAAAAGACGAGAAAAGGTCAGAAATAGTTTTAAAAACGGATGTGTTGGATTTCCTGTAACTTCCTTTAAAATATCTTTTCACTTAACTTAAGCTACCTTTTAATTCGCCGCATTGGCCTAATGGTATACGTACCCTACAATTGAGCGAATAAAAACGCGTTATGTAGTTTGAACGACAAAATCTTATCTCAAAACCTCATAGACAGCCATATCTGTAAACAGTGTGTTCTCGGCATCTTCGAATGAAGGGTTTCTGGCTTCTCTGCTAGTAATATTTTGCAACTGGTCACCCGATGCAATGTCAGGATGACCGGATGTCCCGACATTGTGGATAATAGATGCGTATGACATCTTATCCTGATATTATTGCCGTCACTAGTCGGATTAAAATTGATTTAAATTGGCCCATGATATCACAGAATGGTGCGATAAAATTTAGCGATGACTGAAATAAATTACATATTCATGCTCGGAATTCATCACCTTGACGATGAGATAGTCTACTAATTTATTGACATTTTCGGTGTATTAGGTTGTACATGTTACTAATACATACAATTTTCATTTATTATTAAATATGCGCCTCAGTTGTGATATACTTCTATTGTCACGTGGTGGCACAAAGGCTCAAGGACGTAGTGCGCATGGTACAATTTCTCTTGCAGTGGAAAAGAAAAAGCCGCTGTCGCCTAGAACTTCCGATCAAATGTCTATATCAAGTTGTCCAACGTACGTTCTGTTGATTTGTACTTCAGCCAAGCATTCAGCTGGACTTAAGCTTAAACTAAGCTATAACTTAGAGCGTGTTTTCGATCGTTTTGTTCAAGAAGGTAAGCTAACTATTCGTCTGCGGGAACCGTCGCAAACCGAAGTTCAACTTAGTCGAGCGTACCCTGAAACGCTAAAAGTGTTTGCCCGAGCTGTGTGTGCTGCAGGACGAGGTGCTAAGTTGCCAACATCAGCATTATCCAGTCTGCGTCCTACCAAGGCGAAGGAGATAGCTGTAACTAATACTAAAGCAGTAAACGCTCAGACTGTGCTTGTTGTTACCGACAGACGAGAGTATCCATTTGACAAACCATTCTCGAAAGCTTTAAGAGATTTAACGGTGAACAACTGTCGTCTTACGTCGGTTCCTCAACGAATTATGCGCTTGACTGCATTAACTACTTTAGATCTCAATGGGAATGAACTGGGAACAACTGTAGCTTCGAATAAATGTTACGTCGATATTTCTTCTGATGCATCGCATGACAACGACAATGATACGGCATATTATAGTATTTTTAATCGCGCCGTAGCAGGCCGTAATCAAAGTAGCACCAACGGAGTCAGTACAGGCGGACGTAATACCATTGGAAGTGTTGAAAATGCAGAAGGGTTAGATTTTTCTGGCCTCGTTAACTTACAGCATCTCGCGCTGTCGTCAAATAACATAGATGATGCCGCGTGTGAAACTGTATGGTCAAAATTACCGCGTTCGTTGCTCAGTATTAATCTTTCTCAAAACAATTTGACCAAGCTGCCCGACACGCTGCTTTATTATAAGACTCCGTTGCTTTCAGTTTTGGATGTATCAAGAAACTATCTTCGCGAGCTGCCTGCAAAAATAGGACTTTTGACTGGTCTTACACGCCTTCTTCTTTCTGGAAATGTCTTGGACGACCTGCCGTGTAGCTTATTTTGGCTTCGTACAAGGCTGCAGATATTGGATTTATCAGAAAACAACCCGTATTCTCTTACAAATCCAAACTGCTGTCATTATCAACGTCTCGGCAGGAAGCGAAAATATGATGAAGTTTCATGCTACATTCCAGCGTTGGAAGATTTAGCTGGTAAGCGCGTTATTGATTTAAGGTTGCAGCGGGATGGTTTGCCGGCGCATTTGAAGCAAAAGCTAATCAACGATTTTCAAATGTGTGGCCTATGTCGAAACGCTTGTTTGCCGTCAACTGGTGGCCGCGATTCATCGATTGCTATTGTGGACAATTTCGATATTCGGGTTTTAGCCAAGGATCTCGTTACCGACTGCGGACAAACACGGTTTCCGGTCAGAGCTCATATTTGCTCCGCTCGATGTCGGCAGAATTTTCAGAAGCATCGATTGTAGTGACGTTTCGATATTTCGTGTATTTTCTATGACGAATATTTTTGCTATATAAGGTTTTAGTGACACTGTTTTAAATTCAGGCTGTGAAAAAATATAGACTCACGCAGCAGCAGCTTATGTATAACTTATTAATGTACATAGGACAGAAACCAAAAAGCATTCTTAAAACCTAGTTCATGCATTAGATGGCTACTGAAAACGATTTGAGGGCCATTGCTAATGATGAGTCAGTAAATTCCACATAATGTTTGTTCTTAAGCATTAAAGGGGCGTTATAATTGTACTAGGTACTCGCGCAGTGATGGGAAAGGGAGCGATTGCTGCTAATCCGCACTTAGTGACTATTGCAAGTTCTAAATTTTCTTACGGTTTCTGTAATCCACCGACAGTGTATTGGCGGCAACGCTACAGCTATTTTAATCAAACATCAAAACCGTATTCTTTATTTCGTCCTACAATAATCACCAGGGCGAAAACTCCACTTGAGATGTATAAATAATAAATTACTAGAAATATTTTAATTTAAACAGCGTTTTCTACGTTGTTGGTTAGCGTTTGGTTATATTCGATGCATACCGTGCAAATACAATTGCTTTAATAGAATTCATTAACTTCGAAAACCTAAAGCCACTTTCTAATCGCCTACGAAAGTGGTGAAATTTGAGTATTTTACTGCCAAAATCGAGCAAGTTTAGAGTTGGTCCCGCCTCATAGGGTTAATAGCATACTTGATATAGGGTAAAAATGATGCACAAACGGGCTTAACACGCTAAATAACCTATCATCCCATCGATCGCACGCAACAAGCAAGAAGCTTAATTTGTCAAACTTTTGAAAATTTCACTTTTCGATTATTTTTAAAGAAAGCGACTGCTCAGGCAGAAATATTATTCTGCAAAGTTGTGTTGTAGCTGTCGATGAGAGGATTTTGGTTCCTGGCTTTCATATTTTCGATCCGTTGCCTGTGATAAGTGTTATAAACTAAAAATGTTATGTATCCCCAAATGGCCAAAATCAAAATATCTCCAATTATTTTCGGTTTTGTGCGAATTTAGATAGCAAATCGTTAGAGCAGCGCAAACACAAAGATAGGTGCACAACTACATTTCACTACACGTGGAATACAAAAAAATTGAAACACAATCATTCGTTTTTTTCTATCATTAGTCTGGTGAAAAGTTATTCGATCGGATAAAAAATATTAAAAAAAAATTATTTTTGTCAATTTATTGTATATACGCTATTTGACAAAGCTCCGCTGGCTACGCTTACTCCAGTACAATAATAAAGGTATTCTCAGAATTATGCGTAAGTGCTGATAATGGTATTAACTGTTGCTCGCTAAATTTCCATTCAATTTAAATGCTAATTCTATAAAAAAATTTTCGCTATCCTTGTTAAAATTTTATTTCAAAAATCGTATCTGAATTATCCTTCCTTACCTTTTCTGCTGAGTAACATGGGTGCGGAGTAAAATACCTGGGCTGTGGGGCAGGGAGTAACCGGAATTCCGGTTCCGGCGAAAATCGTGTTCCGGTTGCGGTTCCGGCAAAAGGCAAAAACCATACCGGAACTGGGATTCCGGCTTAAAAATTTTGTTTGAAATTTTCCACAGTATTGCTTCATCTGTAGTCCAAACATAATTGTAATATATGTACGTATACAATGATCAAGCTCCAATACAACCAAGCTAATGAAAAGATTAACTTAGCAATTTCCCATGTGATACCTAAGTAGGGCACATAAATTCAGTAGGAATTTTTCATCTTAACCTGCAGGAGTTTGCTAACAAAACAAAGCCAGGTCGATGTTTGTAGCAGCTCTTTTACGCATTCAGAAGTTTTAGGGGTATGTTCCAATTAAAGCGGTCCAACTCGGTAACAGACTATGGATTACGTAGAAGTACTTAGCTTAAGCTTGGTTAACATAAATTGCGTCGCACACCAGCCAGTGCGCTTGTAAACTTTGTAAACAAGTCTACATTGCAGCAAAGTAACGTTATCTGCGGCGCAGCCAGAAACTGCGTCCTTGACAATGAACTGTATTTATTGAAACTGTGCGAGCAGTATCACAGTTTGTCGCATTTATAGCATTCAGATCAGTGGCGGCGGAACGTTGAGAAAACTCGGGGGCCAAACATCCAATGAAGCAAGCACCAAAAAATGGTATAAAAATACTGTAACTGCCTGCATTATAGATACAACGTTCGCAATGACATGTAACAAGTAATTCAAGAAGTGTGCAGTGACTGCATTGAAAATGCGTGAGTCGAAGTTGGGCTGAGTCAAAACTTGACTCAGCATTGCCTGACTCAGGAGGGAAGACAGCATCATTAGAAAGAGCGGAATACTCAAACTGTCATGTTGCAAAAGTGGGGGGGTTGGAACTTTCAATGATATCTTAAAAGTGGGCGGGCAATGCCCCCCCCCCGGTTCCGCCGCCACTGATTCAGATTATAAAGTTACCACCACTATCATCGAACTGACGGGCACGAGTTGCTCAACGCTAGCCTAAACAGTCTCTCTGACCATTGATCAGAAAATTACATTCTATTATTTTCTCTTAGAGCCATATAAACCTATACTTTCAAATTTCCTGCAGAACAACAGGTAACAAACGTATGTGTAGAGGCGACTAGAGACAGAGCGAAAGTGTTTATTCTACGCTCCATGCGTTGTAAGCACACTCATTTTGACGCAGTAGACGCAAGCGTGTATAGTGGAAGGCATCAATTGCTCTGGGTGTCCAAAAACCGACTTATTCATCGATAAATGAACATTATCGGCTTCCTCAGTGTCTTTAAAGTTTCAGAAAAGCAATAATGCCATTGCAATACATTAAGTTTAATGGAAAAGTTATTTTAACACATTTTAAATCCACTGTACCTTTATTTCTTGTTTCATCTGTTTTACTATATATAAGGTTCAAAGACCAGGTTCCGGATCCGGTTTAAATAGACGGTTCCGGTTCCGGTAAATTTGCGTTCCGGTTATTCCCTGCTGTGGGATTGTGGCTGCTGGCTGGACTCGACCTCGAAAATATATTCGGTTCAACTAAGCTCCGCTCGAAATTCTCGAAAACTAAATTCCAGTAACAAAATCGGTATGAAAGTCTTTGTATGCTAATTTTAGTGTGGGACGATTCTAGTTATTTGTAACACGGTATATAACGTCCATCACCTGTATCTGTGTGTCAGACTTCATCCCACTGACTACTACTTGTTTGGACACAAAAGTTCACTCGACACTCACATTAGTTTACATGAAAATTCGTTTAAACACAAATGCCCTTACGCACTCTAGCATGCTTTTACATAAATGATCATGCCGTGTATATACGCACAGCGCACGCGTAAAGGTCCTTGTGTGTTTGTTTAAACGAACTAGTCGGTAGTGGAACTACGTTTGTGAGCGGAGCTTGGGCTGTGGCATTACGAATGTACTCAATTTTATGTTCTTGTAACTACATTGCATAGGGCATAGGGCTTTATCATTGGTAAAAATATTGTATTTGAATTCTTCGACCCAAAAAAACCCTATAATGGTTTGATCGAAACGACTCTATTTCAATAAATAACACAAATATTGCAAAATTCTCTATTTTAGCTGCATAAAATTAACTAATTAGCTAATTACTAATTAACCAGTCAAAAAATATCAGGTGCACACTCTGACATGATAGGCTTTCAAACAAAAAAGTTTTTTAAAATCGGATCAGTGGTTCTTGAGATCCGTCGGACCGAACGAACGAACGAACGAATGAACGGACGGACATCGACCTTTTTACTCCCAGACAGAACATAAAAACGCTTCGCTCGGCTTTGCCGAGCTCCGCTCAATTATATAATTCTATCAGAATGTACGTACTTAGTGGTTAAAAACTAGGAGTGTCTAATGTACTTAGTCATTACCTGTATAGGGTTGACATTGGTTTTTTCACAACCATCCCGCAGGATGCTAGTGTATAAGATGTTTGATTTTGCATAGCATGTATATATATAGTTCTAAAACACAAGGCTACGCTAGATATAATTCACTGCGTTACATTAGTTTATTATTGTAGTTATCAGTTCATATATTGCCTTTGTTTTCTTGTTTTGTCAGACTACATTATCGTTTTTATGGCATTGCATTGTCCAGCCTTGTGGAAATGTATTCTTAAGCAAAATTCGATGTAACTGTAAACAGACATTGCAACTAGTTGAATTGCTGGTTAACTGTAGACAGATGTGCCTAATATATACAGTTCATATAAATTTTTGCTTTGAATGTTTATGTATGTCTTATTCAGAACAGCCGGGCTCGGCGGACCTGTAACGTGGAAAGGACGCATGAAGCCTGACCACGCCTGTATTAGATGCTAACAATAAATTTGACTCAAAATAGAAATAAAATTGATGCTAAATTTGAATCAGGACATCAACAGTCTGATATTTCTTCTGAAAGCAACATTCGATCCGTTATTTCCTGCCTTAAAAATAACTTCTATGTACAACAATAATTCTACTAAAATATGTGCCATATGAAATCACATCAGCTGTTTTCAGACTTGTATTGCTTTTGGCAAAGAAATTGAATTATCAACACATTGGTGTCGCATGCGAGCAGTTTCTGATACGCGTTGGCATAACAATTGATACATAGGTTTCAGGGAGTAGCCGGAATTCCTGTTACGGCGATAATCGCGGTCCGGTTGCGGTTCCGGCAAAAGGCAAAAACCATACGGGAACCGGAATTCCGGTTTAACATTTTTTGTTTGAAATTTTCCACATTTTTGTTTCTATATACTTTGATCTACCTTGATCCATGGCCAGTCAAATCCTTTCACATTTTGATACATTTGTGTTTTTGATCACTGACTACAGATGAGGTGCCCGTGACTGTCACCGGCAGTATTGTGTGACGATGCCTGAAGGATATAAACAGCAACGCAGCACACATCTATGGATCAACCAAGTCACCAGAGGCATGGAGTCGCTCCTTAAAGCAGGCTAGGGATTCATTTGTGTTCCAGACATATGTAATATGCACAATGATTAAGTTCCAATACAACCAAACAAAAGAAAAAATTAATTCAGCAAATTGCCGTGTGAAACGGAAGTAGGACACATGATTTCAGTAGGAATTTTTCACCTTAACCCTGCAGGAGTTTGTTAGCAAAACAAAGCCAACTCTATGCTTGTTATAGCTATTTTACACATTCAGAAGTCTGCGAGGTATGTTAAAATAAAACCGGTCCAATTTGGTAACAGTGTATGAATAATCTAGAAGCACTTAGCTGTAAGCTTGGCTACTATAAGTTGCGTCAAGCACTATCCAGTGCGTGTGTAATCTTTGGAAATTGTAATCCACATTGAAGTAAAGTTACATATATGCAACAGAAACTGAGTTCTTGGCAATGAACTGTATTTTTGAAACTATTCGAGCAGTATAACAGTTTATCTCATTTATTGCATACTGATCAGTAAGTTATCATTATTATTATCTAGCTAACTGGTTACCCAACGATAGCCTAAACAATGTCTCTGATCACTGATCAGAAGATTATAGTATATCTTCCTTTGATACCTGTTAGAAACATATAATCCAATAATTTTAAGTTTCCTGCAGAATAACATGCAGCAAACGTATGTCTAGTAAAGGGAAGCGATTGGAGACAGAGCGAAAGTGTTTAGTCTACGCCACATGCAAGTATGTTTAGGTACAAGCATGGTCAGTTTGACACAGTTTAAACAAGGCTATATAGTGGAAGGCATTTTTTAATCTGATGTTCCAAAACCAACATCTTGATCGACAAATAAACCTTATTAGCTTTCTCAGTCTCTTCAAAGTCCCAGAGAAGCAATAATGCCATCGCAATACATCAAGCTTAATGTAAAAGTTATTTTAATACATTTTAAATCCACTGTGCTTTGATTTCTCCTTTCATCTGTTTTACTATATCTAAGTTTCGAAGATCAGATTCCGGATCCGGTTTAAATGGACGGTTCCGGTTATTCCCTGATAGGTTTCTGTATATATCCATAATGAGTATTCCTTCATAGTTGATTTTATTTTTTTTACATGAAAAAATCACGTAACTGAACGGAATAAATGTGCTGGAAGTGTCATTGCATGTAATGCTATATATATCATTTTACTGCAAATCGGACTGAGTTTGCACTAACCTAACCCTTGTTTTCTGTAGTATTGCACTGCAAGAGGCAGTAGATGTGAGTTGATAACGTAATTCGTTTCATGGGCGGATCCAGAGGGGGGGATGGGGGGGATGCATCCCCCTACCAGACATTTTAGCCGACACTCTTCTGAAGAGTTCAGCATCGCGTGATGGTGTCGAAAGAATTTAGAAACAGTGACATGTGAGACATGCCTTATAACCTATATAGTTTCCACGTGGAGAGAGTTCTCAACGTACCACGTATTCATATGTCTTTGTTGCATTTCAGGGAATATTAATTTGTCACTCCTATATATAAGATATACCCATTGCTACAATGAGCGACCCAAATAACCCGCCAATGCCTAAAAAGCCTAAGACTATAGCACAGTACTTCAAGGCATCTACTCCACGTGCTGCTAATTCGAATGTTCCTCCTGCCGATACGTCGTCTGCCGGATTGCGACCGGCAGTCGCCATAAAATCCGGTTACCGAACCCAGCGGTGACGAACGGGTGGCTCCACCGGTTGTCGCCAGGGTTAGTGGCGACTTTCAGGCGGCCTCTCCAGAAGCCGTCGACCCTGGTACCGGGCCTAATGACGGTAAACAGGAGGCTCCTCATGGCACGTGTGCACCTGAGCGTGCCATTTGCACCTGTTAGCCAGTCCGTCTCTTCCGGCTGATCCCGAGGCACCTGTGGACAACGACATCGCTCGCATATTCACCAACGGCAAACGCGACGGCAACTTGGCGAAGTTACTCAGCGATAACGACAAAAAGCTGTTGTTGACTGGCCGCTCAATGCCCAGGACCCAGTTTCATTTACCCGTTTTCACTCAAGAGGCAAGGGGAAAGATTGGAAAGGTCAAGAAAAAACAGAAGGTATACCTCAACAGGGACCATATATCCGGCAACACATATGGCTGCTTCAAATATTCTCCACGATTAAGCAGCGTTGTTTGTATTACCGTGCGCACTGTTTAGCTGCGGGTAGCATTTGTTGAAAATGAAAAGGGTAAAACTACAGCCCTTGGGCAGCTGGTGAACAGTCCGCTAACTAAATATGGGCAGCTGGCAGGAAGAAGATGCTCATTTGACGCCCAGCCATTTGAACCGGAGCTACCACAAAAACGCTCAAACTTTCGCGGACAGCCTCCTCACGTCACTTCGCACCCGCACAGATATCCGAATGACACTCGACTCAGAACGCAAGAAGCATGTTGAGGCTCAACGCCGCCGTCTCGCACCCATCATCAAAACAACGATATTGTGTGGACGATTGGGAATCGGTTACAGGAGGCACAGGGATGATGGTACTATCGAATTTTAGAGCCCGTCGTCCAAGGCGACGGTAACTTCCCGAGCCCTGCTTGTCTTCCGCGTCGACAGTGGTGATAAGGTACTGGACGAGCATTTACAGAACTGCAGGGAAATTTACCGAACTTCATGTCTCTAATAATCGAAAGGAGGTTTCATGTCGGAATATTGGGTATAGGTCTTACTGTGAGAGTTCATGATATAGTTAAATGTTTTTACTGTGAGTCGCACACTCTCCACTTATTAAGATAAACAATACTAACTGTCAATTATCTTTTAAACATACGGGAATCAGACCTATCATCTGTAATCCAAATATTAGTAATTGCACGCCGGAAGAATTCGCCCATTCCATTGAAGTTACTCAGGGACCTAGACGATTCCAATTTTCAACTATAATAACCGGTTTCGATTTTGAGAGAGACGTTATGAATTTAGTCTTATTTAACCAAACTTATTTTTAACTGTTGTCTGCACCTCTCCTGTCGAGTCAAAATTCTACAGGTTTATAGTCAAGCTAAGATTTGTTTCCAGGTTTCGAACGATCAAGCAATACCTCAGATATTTGCAACCATTCCTGTGACCACATGCACTGCAGAGCGATCTTTCAGCGCAATGAAAATCCTGAAGCCATGCGAAATAAGCAGCCGAAACTCGTCTTAATGGACTGGCACTTATGTATATTCATCCGACCATCGACATACCGGTCGACGAAGTTATCGACCGGTTTGCTGCCAGCGAGAACCGACGACTTGATTTTGTATAGTAAAATGGGCAAAATGACGATTCAGGGACTCTTTGTATTTTGGCGGTGTATTATTTTACAGAAGGACATTACCGAGTTGTAGGCTGTTGCCGTGATCTTTCTTAGATTTTGTTACGTTTTTATCATTAACACCTCTGGTGTACGGCAGGTTGGAATGATCATGTTGATTGCTGAGCTATCTTATTCATCATGGCCACAGAGATGACCAACGGATTTGATTTTTGTACAAAATATGTTGCCTTACCTAATGTAAGATTTAAGGTTACCAAGGACAGTTTATATGTAAGCACGGTTCCTCCATCCCCCCTACCGGAAATTCCTGGATCCGCCGCTGATTCGTTTCTCTATGTATATTATAGCCCAGCTCAAATGAATCCCGAACAAGCAA
>JASANE010011216.1:0-23759 GCA_030248225.1 Trileptium ribeirensis
TTTCCTTTTATATCGACTGTTAGCCCCCTTTTTCTTCGACACCATGTACCCTAAGATTTCAAACTTTTGAAACTAACTTGTACAATAACAATAATATTATTACACGAACAACTTCGAGCTAATAAACAAAACAACATATACATTGGTACCATCCAACGTCGCCCTGCAGTGCAGAGTCAGCCCCAAACAACATCAAAGCGATATAATGACCAGCGGCACCACTTGGCCGATGCCTGCCAGAAGAGACAAAACCGCGCGCTGGTAGGCGCGGCCAGAATTTCTAGGAGGAATTATAGCGGCGCTCGAGGGGGCCGTCTTGCTCAGAGGGATATTGGCACATTTTTGCCGATATCTCGAAATTGCAGGTAACACAGTAGGCGGCCGGGGGCAGGACCGGATTGATGCCCTGGCAGGCAGGCTACTGATTAAAATTTAATATTTAATGTAACTCCCACGAGAGGCCCGCTAGAGGCCGTTTTAACTGCATAGGACCCCAAAATTTGAAGTTAAGTTCGGGTCTTCAAGGGGGATCCTGAGCGGACCCGTGGGGGTGGGCGGCCCCGGTTTTCAGCTAAGCGGTTAGGACGGGACCCAATAAGTGTCCCGGGCTCCGAAAATCTGGGAGTTTGGATTATTTTAGGTACCCTTTTGGGCTTAGAAAATGGGAGGCTTAATCGCCTGTTCGGGGATCCGTAAGTATTTAAGGGATCCAAATTTTTAGACCCGCCGGGGCGATTTGACACCCCAGTAGTGTCCTTAAGAGGGTTGAGTCACCCCCGTTCCCTTAAAATTTGTAAGAAACCCAAAAATTGAGTTTTGTGTTGCACCCCAAAAATAGTGTCTTAGAAATTTGGTATTCAAAATTGAGTTACCTTTGCCCGAAAATTTGATTTATTTGAACATGATCGGCCTAAGTATGGGTAAATTAAACTCGTCCCCACAATTTTATGCCCCTTCCCGTACATATATCATACATAATAAGTACTAAAAACGCCGCACAATAAGTATAATATAATATGCAAAACATTTTATGCACACACTATCCCAACATTGTAATTCGCAAGGATCGACCGGACACCCCTACTTATGATATCTGTCCTCCAATTTCGGTGCCAAAATCACCCCGGGCACCTTCGGGCGGTGGAGTGTGACCTTACGAGCAAAACACAAATGAGGTACAATGCTTTATTTTATTAATCAGTACAATATTACACAGTTATATCAATTCAGATTGAGGCCACACTCCACCAGTGTCCGGTCGTCCGTTCCCGTTTTCCTATGAAATTTGCTACGTTTTGAGCGTTTCCCTGTTTTCACAAGCTTGGGCTGTTACAAAATGCACTCAACAAAACCAACTGAACAACCGACTAACTCTCTGTCAAATATATGCAAGCATTTTTATGATATTTTCTAGTCAAAACATACAACGCCACCGCCATGAAAATGTCACAACAACTACACAAACTACATTGTTTTTGCCATCAACCAACACTGCCGCAGTTTCGCCGGCTATTATAAGAAATAATACATTAATAATATAATTATAATAATAATAATAGTAATTATATTCGAGCAACAATCCAAGCTCGCGTCCAACAATAACACATCACTTTTGCTATCCTTACATGTTAATTATAAGAACCTCCATAGATATGCCATCGATTTGACCTTAGCATAAGGATCGCGAGAGTTTCCTGGAAGCGAGGTTTTTTGCCTTACGCTGGCAGTTTGTGATATTTGTTCTGATTCCCAAACTTTCCAGGCTTGGCATAGGTGAATTGACGGGATATAAGTTTTTGTGGTTCAAACAAAAATAGCTTTAGTGCGGAAGATCGTGGATCGTGGTGACTGCGTACATATTTAGGCTTATACTTTCATATTTGATATCAAAACCTGCTGTCGTCACGCAATATAATGCTTATCGCTAACGAAAGAAGGTAAAATATTTAATTATTAATTTTTTGAAAGCGGGCTCATGGTGTAGTATTTAGCATGTCTGATGCGTATGTTAGAATATCAGTGCCCGAGTCTCGATGGGTCATAGTTTAGATTGAGCGAAATATAGTAATAATAAGCAATTATAATATTTATAGACCTTACGCTAAGGCTTAGTCCGAGTATATAGAGAACGGAATATCGTTTATTTCTTTCACGCCGCTCAACATCACATTAATTTTGGCCCGAATTTTTCATGGCCTCTAAAACTTTGTTTATGAAACTTTAAAAATGTTTCCTCAAAATGTTTTTTTCGCTCCAAACTGGTCAGAAATACTGAAATCAATTTGGGCGTGCGTGAGTAACCAAAACTAAGGTTTATTATAATAAATTTTTACATGTGTACACTATAAACTCTCAGCGACTCTGCTCAATCAGCACTGCTTGGTTTATACGTGCTGATCGCTATCGACATATGTTTTAGCGAAATAGTTAGCTGAGATGAAATTGACAAAAACCGGAGCTGAAAGTCTTTTAGGTCTTTCGTTTTAGCTGATGATGCAGTCGAACTGGACGCTATTAGAAGAAACTGAATTTTTCATGGCACACTAACATCAAAAATAACTACAGCCTTTGATGGCGGTTTTAGCAGCTATAATGAAACATTAGACAAAATATTCCTTTCAATAACTAAGGTAGTCGTCCTGAGTTTACAAGGATATTGAAACGCCATCCCTGTCTAGAATCAAACAAAAACGCTTGTTGTAAACAGTTGCTTACAGCGGATCACAATGAGCTGGTTCTCAACTGTGGAAATATTAGGTTAGCAGTATTTGCCTAGTCACATATAGCGCTTAATAGATTACAAAGACTATAGTCACCCTGAGCGTTGGAACTTTTGCCGGAGTGAAGGTAGGTATAGTAAGAGGCAGTGTAGATACATTTCAATAATTGTTATTGTTAGCAAATTTTCACATTCAAGATTTGATAGTTAGGTGCAACTGTTGTCCAAATATGGTGCTTTAATTCACTCAACAATTCTCTGAGCCACAGAGTGAATCTGAACAGGGGCGGACGGACCGGCTCAAATCGGACCCTACCTTACTTTGAGGGCCGAAGTAATACATCAGTGGTTCAAACTCGTGCCAGTTTGAAATCGAAGTGATACACACAATTACTTCAGAGAAAGAAATATCTTTTTATATTTAAACATTTTTAACTTAACGTACTTTGTCTTATTTGAGTTGTATAATGTATTCGCAACAATAATTGCAGCAGTTGACAAGTATGGCCTTGTAGAAAAAAGATTGATTCCATGTCACCGCATATAGTGTCAGGTCGAACGCATATAGTGTTAGGAAAAAAAAGAACGGCTTAATGAGGGGATTCGGGTATGCTGTATCACTCCAACATAGGCTTAGAGTTAGTTTAAGTGTTGTATAATATGCGAAACTTAGCGTAAAACCAACACTTAAGCTTTGTATATTGAAAATGACGTAGCATTCACTTCACATATGATCCTAAAGCTGACAGAAATTGTAATAAGAGCAAAACGTGTTTTTCACTTAGTGGGCTATGCGTAAAGCCTTTGCTATTACTATACTTGTCTAAAATGATCATTAAATCTTTTTACCTATTTAGTACCCTTAAACCGCAGCCTTTGCGAAAGAACTATTTTTCGGCCAAGTTACTTTATAAAACCAGAATTTCTATGTCTTCAAATATTGTCAATAGTTTATAACCTGTAGACTTGAGGCATATAAACCACACACAAACACACATATATTTAAATAAAAGATACATTTACTATTTATGGTATATTTTCCTCACCTGGAAATTAAATTTCACAGGCAGCGGCGTTGCTAAAAAGATAAAATATAAATTACAGATGATTTATTATAAAGTATTCGGTCAATAACTATGTAAATTTTGGCCATTGTCAACTTTAGGGGTCGGAAATCATAACGATATAAAAAGAACAGCTTAGAGCGGGGTGTTCGGGGGCTGTATCCCTCAACTACGGCTAAGGCTTAGTACATGGTTCATATAAGGGTCTTAACTTAGCCTAAGACTAAGGCTTAGGCTTAGTATATCGAGAATGGCATGGCATGCATTATACTTCGGCCCCTAAAGTTGACATGGGCCTACATTTTAATGTTGGTCGAAAGGCGCAGCAAAATCTGGTAACTTCCTGTCAACTCAATATAAACAATAATGGAACTAAGCTGCGCCATTTAACACAACACACTGTTAATAAACCTGAATTTTGGAAATTCCATGATCTTTTCTCAAATTAGCAGCAAAGCAATTCGGTTATAGAAGCGGTGATAGTTGTTGCTGAGGTAAAGCAATTCTCCTGAGTAGCGATACGTTGCAGTTAACTCTTAGTTGTGTGCCAAAAATATTTTATATAGTTTTTTTATCATAAGTTAAGTATCGGCCATTAGTAGTATAGGGGGATATTTGAGACATAGGTGGAGCGTGGAGCCACCTATTTATGTGGTCCCTGGTGTGGGTTGTTGTTGTTATATCTTCAGAGCTTATTGTTTACTACCTAATTATTTTCATAAATTATTGTGTAAAAATAGCGTAAGGTTTCATATATATTTAATATAATAAATCCTTTAAAGCTTTGAATGGTAAAATTAATATATAAGGTACAATTTTGTTGTATACGCTTATAAGCCCTCTTTGCATTAAATCACATTAACTCCTATTAAATATAATGTGCCTTAAGTCATATAAGAACCGGCCCGCTTCAAAAAGATTTTATCATTATTAAATAAATGAAAGGGAACCTAAAAGCTAAATTTAATAGGTAATATCACAACGCAGGAAGACGTTAGAAATAAAATTACTAGAACTACGGCCCTCAAATTCATATTGTACGTATATATTGGACGATCAAGTTCTATTTTGTAAATCCAAATTTAATGTATCGCCCCTATTGTTTTCTTAGATCGCATTTTACATAGAATAGGGAAACAATTGTTCTAATAAGCCTAACAAATGGAAAATTTTGCTCTTCATCTCATAAATTGAAGCTTCTATACACTTAATAAACGCGCTGCGCAAAATCAAAACCATAGTTTAGGAATACGTTGTACCATTTCCGAGAATCGACTACCTTAACCTATTGATAAAAGCAAATGTATTGTACACCCAGAAATACACCATTTGTTGCACTAAGCTGGTAAGTCATATTTTTCAGCGCTAGATATACTACGAAAAGATAATTTCCAATTTAATACCTCCAAAAAGATAATTTCTTCTGTGGTCATTAAATTCAAATTAATCTTCAGAAAACTTTCCTTAATAAATTCTGGTTTCTTGTGATCTTGTTAATTGATAAAGAGGTATAGATCCAAAACTCCCTGATATTTCTCCACTTTGGTTTCTTGTTTTTCCATTGATAAAGAGGTATAGAGCCAAAACTCCCTGATATTTCTCCACTTTGGTTTCTTGTTTTTCGATTTTCTACCAATACTTTTCTTCCTACAACACTGGCAATATGGATGCTGGGGATCAAAATAAGGTTTGTTAGTGCTTTACGTAATTTACTGTTTAAAATGTTAATACATCAACTTTTATATATACTGGAATCTACTATATTTGGCTTGGAACCTTGATGTGCTCGGTAATATGCTGTACAGTTGATACATGTGCTCTATATTAAAAGAGTTATGTAATACATTGTAGTAGCAAAATTTTGTGACCAATATGTGAAAAAGAAATGTGTGTATAATAGCTAATTTGTTGAGGGACCTTGCTCCTGAGTGTCCCCCCAGGCCGTGGGAGAATCTGGTGCCACCGTATTGAAAACGTTTCCTGGTTCCTGATAACCTGCATTTTTTGCACTGTTATGCACAACGTTTGGTGGAATCATGTTGATTGAAATAAATTAATGATGCCAAATTATCAGTAGTTAAATAATGCGAAAACTAGTGGCTAAAGTACCTGGCTGGAAAGTGGTCGCCATTCAATTAGTAAGCAAGAAATTAAAGCGGTTCCACCGGGTAATCATCCCAAATATTTCCGAGAGTTTAAGGGAGCGCTAAACTCTAGGTTCGTTATATAGTTCATAGTATACACTACCTATTGCAAGGCCAGAAACTGCAATAAACTTTAGGAGGAATTTTGACACTGTAGCCTTAACTTTAAATGTGCAGGTCCGTGAACAGATATTTCACTGATTAATAATATACAATGCAAGCCAGTGGTGGAGAGTGTGATAGTAACTTCTGGTACATACGGATTTTTTTTTCAGCAAACAACGATATGGAAATTTGTGGCCAGACGCGAATCTCGTTTAACAGATGATGACGATGTTGTGTTGGTTTGTGAAAAAAGCCGCGAACGGTATGTAATTCTCAACAGTCTTGCATGGCTTCTAGCCTTTATACTACAACATGTATTTAATATTCTACAGCTCGAAAATGTTTTACTTTAATATTCTTTATAGCCGTAAACTAATACGTAGGACCGGAGACCAGCGGTTCAAGCGAAGCATCTAGTTGAAACTCTTACCTTTCTTAAATGTTTATCATCAATCATAACAAAAAAATTTGCAATTTATTGAATTGAGCGAGCGTTGCTTCCGTGAATAGTGGACGCTGAAATGAGCAAATTCGTTTTGTCAGTTTCCGTTCCACGTAGAGACTGAAACGCTGGATCAATTTAAAATTTTTTTTCTAAATAACTAGTGTTGCATATTATTTAGTTAGGCCCTATAAAAACCAGATCCCATATTTATGACCTAAAGTGTGCTGGGCCGTGAATGAAAATATTAAATGTTCTAATTTTGTCTTGCTCCAGCTAAGACTAAGTGGTCATTGCATAGTTTAGTGTTCCATTTCAATTCTTGTAATTATCTTAGCCCTTCATCAGTTTCCAAACCGTATGCAACATAACATTACAAATCGACGCACTATACAGTCAATGTAATTATTTATGGTATTGTACTGCAAGAAAGAATTCCCAATGCGTGGGCAATTCGCTCAAAACTTTATTGACAACGAGAACACTTGCTAATAATATAACATTCTGGCTACGACTTAACTTATGATCATTTACGTACCATTCATGTTAGAAAACGGTGAAAATGTTGTTAAACTAACTGACTTTACTAAAGAACCAAAATGTGTCTATCTGAATCACATGACAGGGTTTTATATCGTCTTGCATACTGAGTTATGCAATACGTTTCTGGTCAGGCGCCTCTGTGTGGTATTTTAGTGGAATGTTAACCACCCTACTGTCAACTATTGTCATTTTAGGAACAGGAACATTCGAGTGACTGTCGACCAGAAAACATTTCGGTCCAACATTTGCCTATCAAAAAACGCATCTCAAGGGCAGAGCGAAAGACCCATGCTAATCCACTGCTCCCTATTAGGCTGCCTCCTACGCAGCACAGATTTGGATCCCCCAAATTTGAAGTGAGCTGATACAGATTAATACATTCACACTATTAATAAAATCATGATTCATATCAGTGTCTAGGAATGAGTACTATTAATACATAACCTACATTATTATGTATCATAGTAGTGAGTGGTGATTCGGAATGCTCATAATGCTAGTTTACATGTTTTATTCGCCGAGTACATGCATGCCGGAGCGTCTTCCACTTCATGTTCAGGAAGCACTGGCTGATCATCCCGCATGGAAAATAACAAGGCGATAAATAGATTTTGCTGATACGGGTAGTGTGAACATAAAAGAAATATTACAAAATGTGATAGTTTTAGCTTTTATCAAAATGGCAAACATGTAATTTGTCTTTTGATTTCTACACTCTCTGATCTGCGCATAACCGATTTCAAAGTTGTGCAACATATGTATTATTTATCGTAGCACAGTTTGTGATTTTAAGTATTCCATTAGCTATGTGAACTCACAATTTACTTTCAGAATCCAGTTGAAGCCGAAGCTAATCATACCGCAGCAGACAGCGACGACGGTAACAGCTGTCACAGCATTGGTTCGTATAGCAGCAGCTACTTCTAGTAGTTTTCCCGAAATACGTGCATGAAGTTTGAGAATCAGCCGTTGCAGAATTAATGTCTGTAATTACACACCTTTGTTAACCAGGTTGTCTAATGCAACAAAATTGGTAATATTTCACAAATTATCTATCGCAGCTCTTTTGACTAAATGAACTCATATTATAGACGCTGCCCTGCGACAATGACATAATAAAACCAGGGAACAGTGATTATAACCACGAAGATGATAATGAAGGGTCAGATTCCACTGAAATGTATGATGGTGATATCGACAGCCAACTGAGTGATTAAATTAACAGCCTTAGCCCGGAAAATGAGCAATTAAATACTTCGTTTGACGGTGACCAAGAAACTCTCTCGGTCGATAATGGTGCCCGCCTACCTGAGCCAGCACCGGGTTTTCGAGTTTTGGCTGATGTTTTGGGAACGGACAAGGTGAATAATACCACTTACTTTTTAACCTTAGTTATGATGGTAGGCGTGATAGCTAATTAATTTTATAGAAGTTTACCTGTTATCTTAATTATGACAATAATATCTTCTACGTCAAAGCAGTACAGATTTTAGCTACGTATAGCAAACATTATAGAACCTGCTTGACAGCGTATATTATAATGCAAAGAAAGCTTCACTTTATAGTCGAAAAAAACGAGTAATAATCCTATGTTTTATTGAAGTGGTATTTTTTGTCATAGCCGGTAGGTATTTTATTCTATGTTTGGTCGACACTTCATTGTACATACGGTCATGTCAAATAAACCTTTACTAATTAATATTGTCTGTTCAACAAATAAGAATCAAATCTCTTTAACCTTTATCTCTTTATTTGCTCTCATGGCATGTCGTCGAGTAGTTCATTAAAAGTATGGCCAAATTGCAAGCTACACGATTTTTAAGTTGTACAGAGCAATGTTAGAAATATGGAAATGTGTTGAATGAAGAATTTGGTTATAATTATGTGTTCTATATACCTGAAAACTTAAAGTAATCATTTGTAACCGATCGCAGGACCTTTCTATATTTGAAAACTGGTGTATGCCCTTTTCTTACAAAGAAAGTTATTCTTTTCTTAATTCTTTGTAATATATTGCAAAATAAGTTTGTTGTTGAAATTTTTTCTTGCTTTAAAGTAGTACATTTTATATTTCAGTTTGAATGGTTGGATACGAGTGACGTGTGGCTGAACAAAAGTGGTCCAAACTTGTTTTTCGCGAATGATTATGCAAGCGCTACCAATAAATTCCCCACGGTAAACGGAAAAAAGGATAAATTGGATTTGGCTTTGGAAAAATTTACATTCCGAGACAGTCCCACTAAAGTAAAGCGTTTTCATATTTAACGTAGCTTTACACAATTAGGACGTTCATGTATATTGAAATCTTTCGCATTGGCAATGTTGCGAAAACCAGCTTATATTCGTTGGTTTTCTAACCATAGGTAATTCCCAACATTAATTATACTCTTTTGCTGCGCGGCATAGAAGCAATTTCAGCGAATGCGCAACGGATAGCTTCAAAATTCAGGATATTTCTATAACCCCAAATTAACTAATGTACGCCAGCAGCGCTAGTTGTTTTTGTTTCGACAAATCTTTCGTTGCGTTTTGGCTTTTTACGCCAAAAGAAATTAGCTAACTGGAATTATGTGAACCGGTACCCGCACGAGAAACCCAAAATTCATGCGAAGCATCTGGTTTGTCGAAATGTATGTATGTACCGTGGGTATCATGTTACCCAGGAAAAAACTAAACCAACCTCCTCTATATCATAGTTGTTTGTCTTGTCCCCATTGTATAAAACTATACTTACATATTCGTTTCTGAAATAAATAAATTAATACAAATACTTGCCACTGATATAATACAAACTTATTCATCATTGGTACACACAGATTTGAAGCTTTTAGCATATATATGTAGTGTAAGGACCTAGTACTACTATTCTCGAAAACGAACAATTTTTATATTTAATAGCGCAACTTATATATGTTTCAAAAGCAGGTATTGAGGACATACCGGCCATGGAATACACGTATATTTACGGTATGCTTCCGCTGTGCCTTTGGATTTGCAGTTAATAAAAAACTGAAATTTCGGCTACTTTAACTATCTTATTAAACATCCTCTAACATATAAAGATAAGTCGTCATCTCAGTCGATGACATTTATTACTTCAGTCTCATACTTGCTCGGTTAGTCAAAAATTTAAAGAAACCTAATGGCCACTGATGTTTCGTAAACTCAATGCTGAAACAAAGTATATATTCTTAACAATTATTACTCATAGACATATCAAATAACTGTAAACCTAGTTTCCTCACACTGATCGTTTGGTACAGCTAATTTTTACAACTCTGTTTATATATTATGACTATTGGTACCTAAATGTCCAGGTTGAGCGTATGTTTTGAAATTTGGAATAGTTTTATTTATTTTAGTACATACTATGTCTTGGTAAACTTACGTTTCTGCGATGGACATCTGTGTAAAGTTACACAAGTATCCCAGTTGTTATCAAAAATGTAGGAACCTATCCACATAAAATTTGGCGCACAGTTCTTGTACGTTATTTCGACAATCGTCAATCTAATATTCTTCGTGATTTAGCATATCATTAATTATTGTTTCACTTTAACATTAAAATTGTTGGTACCTATATGGTGTTAGTTTACCCTACAGTCGTGTAAATTTTACAATACTCTTTTTTAGGAAAATGTGGATCCTGTGCAACAATTGTTTCCTCAGCTTCTAAATGGTGACGAGTACACGCCGACCGTGACACCAGAACCACCGTGCTCAACGTGTGAACAAATTCGACCTCCAAAACTGGACCTTTTAAAAAAGCCCACGATTGTCGCGAAAAAATTGATGGAACCAAAAGAAAAAATACCACATGCCCACAATACGCAACCACCCGGCAGTAATACTCCTGCTCATGTAACTACGGTTATGGGTTCAACCAGTATAACACTGGCGGGCGGACGCCAACTGGTTATGGGACCGGTATCCCTTACAGGTTTAAATTACCGCATTGAGTATCCAACTGATGGTGGTGTAAACATGCGCTTCGCTCCAGTGGCTGAAAATTAAATATGTTTAAAAAGCTAGAATTCTTGTACAATATGAACAGTTTAGGTAGGTGAATTGTTTGCTGTGTGCACTGAGCAATTGAATAAATGTACCATGTACTAATAATTTCAACATTGTTAGTAATTTATACATATTGATTGATGTAATCTACGAGAAGGCAATTAACATTGATAACATTATTTCTAAAAAGTCGAATTTGTCAGTGAGAAAGCTTTCACATAGACACAATATTGATTAGGCTCCTGATTTACTAGATCCCGCACAACGATTGTGAGATTTGTGAGAAGCTTCTTGTTTGCGTCAGCATATAATATGTTATTAATTTCGTTTACTAGACACTTATGAGACTGGAGACTTATAACTTTTCCGTGTGCCTTTTCAACCGATGACCGAAACGGTTTCGGCTTTATATTTTTGCTACGGTAAATTATGTCTTCTAACTGGTCGTCTAAGTAATGCTAAGTGTAGTTACCGTTTTTGAGCACTACCTGGATTTATGGTTTTAACAAAAAGGTTTAAATAATTGTTGTTTACTGATGTTCTAGCTATTAATCCATTTATTTAGAAAAGCGTTTTGCTGTGTACCATTGCTCCAGTCCTTTATAGGTAAAAGTAACTGTCAACTATTTTTAAAGACAAAAATAAATTAAGCTGTTGTGATTCTGATTATGCTCTGTCTAAATGCTTACCATGTTTTGCTGATAACACGTTGCTGATTCATTATATTTATCTGATATTAAGCCAATGACAACCTTTATTTAAAATGATCAAAGATTTCATGAGCTAAATCCAACGCAATAAAATCATAACTAATTTCTTTAACAAAAAATGGATCATTTGTCCCTTTTTCGAAAAACAATCGGATTCTGTCGGCTTTAAACATGAGTTCGGCCGCATCATGCATAGGTCCGGCTCCGCAAACGTCCGTTTGGGTCTTCCAATATTCTTATTCACGCACCAAATGATCAAACTGTCCCGAAAATAGATACTTTTCAATGTATTCTTCGCGAGAATTGGCTTCTTTGATATTGTACTTCAGACCGTGACGCTTCGTTTCTGCCATAAAGGCCCGGAATAGAGTTAGCTGGCCTGTTGTGTATAGAGCTTTAAGAAAGTCGCGGAAAACATAGGGCTGTTCCATACTTAGCCAATTGTAAAATCGGTGTTGTCGCTCGCCTTCCGTAACATTAGTTATCGTGTTAAATGTTCTCCGGGCCATATAATTTGATAACGCTTCCAAAGTAGTGGTGACATTAAGATTATGCTGATCCGCTAGATCATTAATTATTTTTAATTCCTTAGACATTATTTAAGGCGTTAAGTATCTGAAACAAAATATATTGAAAGTTTATCCAAAAACATATGTTCATGCAGCCAGAATTTCAAGCTGCGAATTACTTATGCGCGTTGAGACCGTTGGGCTGCTATACCTATTGTCAACTTTGTAACTTATAAGTATTAGCTAGCCTAAAACATCAACTTTTTAAAATAAACACTTAGAGGTCAGAAAAATAGTTTCTAGGGGTAATTTAGGTCCCTTATTTCAAATTTCATAACCATTTTCACCTAAAACTAGTATTTAAGGTAGCTATGTAACATTTCTGTATTAGCTAGAATAAATTGGATATTTTTTGACCATAACTTTCAAACCATCGACTTTAGACCCCTATCAATTATACTCATAGGGGCTAGAATTAAATTTCCAATTCAATAGAACCAAAATTTCAAATTTTTATTTTTGAGGCTAGCTATGTAACCTTTAGGTATTAGCTAGCCTAAAACATCGAATTTTTAATATTTAAGAGCTAGAGGTCTGAAAAATAGTTTCTAGGGGTAATTTAGGTCGCTGATTTCAAATTTCATTACCATTTTCACCTAAAGCTAATATTTCAGGTGGCTATGTAACATCTAAGTATTAGCTATACCAAACTATTTAGTAAAAATTTTTTACATCGACGAATTATTGGACACATGTAGCCGCAGAATATAAATTTCTTTATTGACAACAGTAACAAATACAAATACATAAACAAAAAAGTACTATTTTTCTATTTTATCTCTAACAAGCATTAAGATTTCGCCTAGCACGTTCTTCCCGGGGAGGCGTTCTTCTGTTTCGAATATTGTATTGTTTGCTGATACACCGGAACCAGCGTCAAATTCCGTTGCGAAAATCAAAATATTGTTCCCTGTAGCCAAAAGCTTTTGTTTATAATAATTATTTGTGGAAAACTTTGCCCAAATAGTGTCAAACATCATGTCGTAGCGTACCGCGCCCCATATCGTTTCGTTATAATTTTTTATGCCTGCTGAGAGCTGGTTCGCTTTACTCGGGGAGCGACATTGTGGTATGCGGTAAAAAGTGTCAAAATCCCCAAAGTGATAAGGCTTCTTGCCTTGATACAATTGTTCTGCACTGTGGTAGGGAACTCCATTGTGAATGAATCTTGCAACATTGAAATTGGAAAATGGCGACCAACCGGAATAAAATAATAGTTTACGTTCACCGTTTTTGCACTTCACCAAACGTTCGCAATCAACTTTCCCATTTTGGTCTTGGCGATGCATGGTTGTCTCCTAAACTTCTTCCAAGTGCACTAACTGGTACTCCAACCTTCTTAATAATATTAGCAAAGCGCGCGGCGTCAGGCGGCCTTGGAACTTTCAAAAATTAAGATGATGTGAAATATTTAGCTAAGTCTACAAAATGTGAACCAATATTACCATTATCATAAATTACACGCTCTTGATTGTTGAGCTGTACGTAATCTTCAAGGTAGTGAACAAAAATTTTCGCCTTATTGCGCAATCTTCGGGGAAGTACGTCAACTATATCTTGTAGGGTTGTATTTGTATTGGGAACTTTGTTGATAATTTGTACGGGCCTAGTACCTGGGTGATGTTCGTTACTACTAACGTTGCCAGATTTTAGTTTCTCAAACAGTCCTTCCTCTACTAAAGCATACTTGCTCGGTTCATTCATTTTTGAACATTGCTTTAAATGTAGGTTTTACCAAAGCTAAGAGCCTGGGCACATTGTTTACTCCTATTCTTTTTAATATTAATTTTTTCCTTTGTAAGCTAACCCTTTTAGAAGCAAGCGCTGCAATCTTACGCTTATGTAAATTTACCCAACTGCCGTTTTGTGCGTTTAGCTTTACGTTTCCGTTCTCTATATTTCTACATATTTCTGAAATGCTTCGAATTAAGGAAGGGTCTGCGGTCGATAGTACGCATTTTACGTAGCGCTTACGGGCCATTTCCAAGAATTGAAATAATGCTAGATTTTCTTTTATGTCAGCACTCATTATATGTATACGTAACTTTGCTCGTGAGGTAAAAGTCCTTGGGATAGTGTAAACTCTGGTGGTGAGTCTGGTTTCAGATTTATCATAAGATAACCATAACTCTTTTTTAATGCTTTTGAGTAGACACCTGACAAATAGTTCTTTTTTTCTGGAAACATTCGGTTACCTAGGGCCTGTATCATAGCTTTATCACCCCTGCTTTCAAAAAGAAAATAATAGTCTGTGTTTCTTCTAATACTGGGACCAACTTTAGGACAAAAATACAAATTTTGAACAATGAAAATGACTGATATTAATCTATGTCTCATACGTGTAAACAAGCTTACCAATAGTTTGTCTCCAACCAGAGACTCCATAAAATCATCTAATATTACTAATGTGTGTAGGCGTATCTGATTCTTCAAAAAGAAAATCTGGAAAGTTTGGTATAAGGTTCAGATTGGCTAATTCTAAACCTAAAAGTTCTGTTTTCAGGCATAGAGTAACAGTAGAGAATCCTATCAAATTGCTGTGTGTGAAGGTCTTGGTTGTGCTTAATCAACTTCCTTACAAAGTAACTCTTGCCTGATTGTGTTGAGCCTGCTACAATGGCATTGTACGGGGGAGTGAGAAGTATAGTATTATTCTGACCACTTAAATTCTCCATGGTCTTTTATTGTAAGCACACTATCGTTTTCTGACAATATAAGTAGCATTATAGGTTCTGTTAATGGTTTTCTATAGCTAAGTTCTATATCAACGGTACCATGTTCCGGACTAGAAAGGTAGCCACAATTTGTACTACCATCCCGTGTAAGCGTTATTAGTATCATAAAATAACCAGAAGGGTATTCTAAGTTATTGAATCCAGTATACAAGTTTAGGCAAGTTAACAAAGTCAGTTCCTCTGAAGAAGTTGTAAAATGCTCGACAATTGTCTTTTGTTGGATGAAATGTAAGAGGTACATTGAAAGGGTATGATCTCTTATTCACAAAAACTTGCAATGATTGTAATTCAAAAGATTCGAAATTGGATGGGTTTTTATCAATTTGACCATTATAAGCGGATGCTCTTACTTGAAGCAAAACAATCTTTCGGGGAATTTTCGCATTATTTATAAATGACCATGAAACATTCATATCTCCAACACCTAAAGATTTGGTTGTAATCGAGTGCCTCACTGTTGGGTACCTGAAGCCTGATGAACTGAGTATGCGCTGATATTTGCTTAAACTAGATGGCGCGAGAGTTACATAAGTGGTATATAGTTTAGCTTGCTTTATTTTAATTGAAGGTTTCCACTCTGGCTTGGCTATAATGCTAAATGAAGGCTAGGTGCGATAGAAAATAAGACTCATGGGCACATTGCCTGGCATAAATCTTCCTGTATTTAAAAAGTCTGTAAATACACGACCAAACATCTGTCCACCGGTGCCCTGCTGTAAGTCAAGTAACCGTTGATAAACCAATTCGTTACCGTGTAAATTATCAAAAGTATATGCTAAATCTGGATTATATATGCATGTTCTCAACAAATTTTTTCGAACTGTGTGCGTAAAATATAAATGAAATAGAGTATACATAATATATGGGTAATTAGACTGCTCAAGGGAAACTGTTTTGCCGGCTATTTTCAACTCAACTCGTTCAAATAATGTATATAGAAATAGATTTGCAATGCCCGAGGGGTGGCTGTCAGCAGCAAGTTGACGCTTTGGTTTTTTAGGTTCTGGAGGCTTTGTAGTTTGTACTGGCGGTGTTATGTTTAATACTTCAACTTCAAGATATAGCATTATAGAATCGACGTCGATGTAATCCGATGTTCCGCCAAACCTAAATTCTAACGGTGTGAGGTAATCTTCTGAAGGTAGACCTGCGAAACACGCGCTTTTCACCACTTGAACACTTTCTATTTCATCCTGAACTGGGGTTAATGATGTAATATCTAGCCCTGAGACGCTACACTTTGGTGAAAAATTGGAAGCCATACTTAGTATAGCCGCTTGCGTCGCTTTTTTCTATGGGCTTTCTTAGTTTTACGTCTCTTTTTAATGGTTTTCCCGGATTTTCGGTTTCGCGACAAAGCAACTTTACTTATTCTAACTGGTATAGCTCGCTTAGAGCTTCCAGCAAGCAACCTCACGAGGGCGGGATCCATCTTGATGTACTGTAGCTAGAGATTTTAATCCTTTTTAATAGTTCTGATGTGGAGCACTACACCAACTGTTCCTTGTTTAGGTGGAATAAGATGTAGAGATATTCTTTCTAGCGAGGATGATCTGACTTTATGATATAGGGGCTGTGTACTATGAGACGTATTAACGTACAAAATCCTTGCCTTTTTACTATCGTAATAGCTGGTTTCAATGAAGTCGGCTTCTATAAATTTAACTAAAGGCGGAAGCGTAGCCTGGACAACTGCACACTCTGCGTCTGTAGTATCAATAGGATTTGCAAAATCGCAACTAAGTGCTGTAGAATCAAATATAACATACATAGTCTTGAGTAATTAATGTATTTATTTCCTTTAATAACTTTTCAATCCGGGTATAGTCTTTAACCCCAGTAAGGATCACACGACCGGTGTGATGAATCAGCAGTGTAGATTCCTTGTATTTTAACATTAGTGGCGGCATATAGTTGTGTGGATCAAAGTTCGCAACATACGATAAAGTGTGTAGATGCTTGTGCAGCTTGTGGAGGTTATATTTTCGGTTAACACGTGCTGACACAACAATATTCGTAGTTTCGTATGACTTTACGTAACGTCCAACAGCCGATTCGAGTTGTTTAAGGACACTTTGCACTGTAGTAGAGTTAGTGCACCCAACTAACGTAAATTTCCCAAAGGCGAAAATAAGACAGCAACCTTTTTCAGACGGGCGCCATATTAACCCAGAGAATTTGTGAGAATCATATTGTGTTAATAGAGCCTGACCAAGTTGTTTTAAATCTAATGAAAAACCAAAGGAGCCACACACCGTAGAATTAACAACCGACCACTCCATAACTAAAATGACAAGCTAAGCGTTATGTGAGCCTTTTTATATCCGTTTCCTGAACCCACGATAATTGCTCGATTGGGTAGCCCTTCCAACTCACAAAAAACTCTGTGGCTCCCCCCTTAATTTTGCGTCGTTTTAAGATTTTATCAATTTCATACACTTCATCCTTTCGACAAAACTTTCTGCATTTCGGATTCGTAGAATATACCCAATATTAGCTCTCCTGTTATTGACTTAATTCTATACGTGGGCGGGCGGGATTGAATTTGCTGGGAAACTATAAACTCTTCCTCTGTTCAATTGGGGTAAAATGCCTTGCTGAAGGGATATTTACGTTTTAACAGTTTAACGCGGTCTCCAATATTAAATCTGAAAACTTTTGGAAACCTAGTGAATGTTTTAGGGAAAAGCTTTCTTCGGACTTTGTGTTCATTCGCCCTAGTGATATCAATAGGTCGGAATCCAGTGGTTCTAACCTTTCGTCTGTTTAAAGAGTCTATAATTTTTGGTAGTACATCTATATAGCGCCAAGAATTTGTTTTTCTCAAATAGATGTAAATTTTACGTTTAATATCTCTGATTTTCCTCTCAGCAAAAACAGTTTTTGACTCATCGTTCATTGTATATATCAAATTAATGCCACGAGACTCGAAAACTTGAGAAAACGGGGCACTCAAGTGTTCTTTAGCTCGATCTACGATAAAGTTCCTAGGCTTTTCGGGTAGCAGCGAGGCAAGAACCGGTATAACTGCGTGGGCCAATGAGTCACCCGACTTATTTCGCAATGGAATTCCCCAACAAAATTTCGAAAAAAGTTTATTATAACCATAATATATTTATATTCATCATTATATTTAGATAAAGATTGCATATCAGCTAAATCAGACTGAAAGATATCATAAAAGTCCGAAACTATGTAACTTAGTCTTTTAAAGGGTGTTTTTGGACGCATTTTGACTAGTGTATATGGCTGTTCGCCGCGTAAAAATTCTTTCACGTCTTTGAATGAACCTGGAAGACCGCTGAGTTTCGCCGAACGATAAAGGTTATGAGCTGAACCCAATCCAAGCGGATTGCTAGGGTCATAGTACAATTTACTAATTTTGGCATTCATCTCTATATATGACACAAATCTCGCACTTGGAAAGCATCTAAAGTAACCTGCTGTTCATGCTTTATATTAATAATGTGGGGTTTGTACACTCTGGGATCTTGGCATGCAATTTGCTTTACTCTGAGTAGTTCACTAGGAGAAATATCGTACTTATTGTCACCTTTTCTTAGGAATATATGCGGAGCACATAGTGTTAGCGTGGTTTTGCCACTGAAATAAAACATTCGACAATAACCCATTTCTTCACTCACGTTCTGTGTTTCGCTTACTATCCTAACAACCAACGCTATGTTACTTATACACAAAAACAAGGCTACTACCGTTATAACAAGAGTTCCAACAGTTTCACGCTCCATTTTTAACAAAAGCTATACAATAGTATCTTATATAATAATTTTCATCAGAATACCAAAGATCATAATAAACGTACAGGTTTATTATTAGTTGTTCACGATTTTCACAGTAAAGTTTGAGTTCTTTAAGAACAGTATCAATATATACCTCGATGTGGAATTTGAACATATATAAGCAACCAGTTAATCCAGCATAGGGCCATGGTTCGTTTGTTACACGTGCTCGACAACCAGCACATTCAGTGCGCACCAACTTTAAAATTCGTTGACATATAATGTAATAATGACCTATAGTTACTTTTTGACCCATATAGAGTTACTTCGACGATGTATAAAAATTCGGTTAGGATTTGTAGGAAAATTGTCTTCCGTGAACCGGATAGTACGATTTATAATTTTTAGCTGTTAAGGGGTAAAAAGTCTCCTTTCGACTTCATCGAAGTTACAAAGTACAATGTATTTTACAGCCTGAATATGATCAACATCCATATTTCAGGAAATATATTAATAATTAACAAGGAAAAGCTGTAAAAAATCTGTGTCCAGTTTCAACATAAACAATTTGTAATTTTGATGATACTCCAACTGCTCAAGCAACTTTCCCAATTGTAAATCCAACGTCTCGCGTTAAGGCGTATTTGTCGTGCGATTGTTGCTGAATATCGTCGTAGTCGAAGTATGTTTGATATATTATTTCGCGCAGTTTATTTTTATCTATTATAAAGTATGATTTCGATATATCGTTACTTTCAAAATGAATTCCGTTAATATGATGAAAATGAATTACTGGCGCCAATGAGTTCAGCGACTGTGCCAGTGTCTCCGTTGCTCTGGAAGGCGGTGGCTCCGAGGTAGTTGGTGTTAAATAAATCAAGTTTTTTTGTAATTGTTCCCAATCCGTACGGTCGAAAGGGACGGAGATGACTTTTACTTCTTTCGTGCGTGGCGCATATATAACAAAATCCGCTGTATTGAGGCCGGTAATAGCTAATTCTCCAAGAACGTGGTAGTAATACTAATGAGTTTTCTTTAATTTAAACTCTCCAGTTATAGTATCGATGCGGCAATAGAAACTAGATTTGCGATCTTTAGCGATTTGAAAGATAGATCGAGGTGTATTGTTAGTATCATATAAACACTTTATTTCCAACACCTTAGGTTGTTTCCAACTAGGGCAAGAAATAAAGCCGTCTGGAATTGTACCGAGATAAGGAGCTTGAGCCGGAACACAAAGGCCTGATTTGTGTATAGTAACGTCTAAGTAATTGTGAGATTTTTGGTACTGTATGTAAGCGGTTTTAGCGTTTTCTTCTTCAACCAATCCAACTAAACACGCTGTTGGAATAAAGTATCTTCCAGGACTTTGAGATTTCACTTCAATAGCTAGTCGTTGTAGTATGGAACTTTTTCCAGCACGTCTGACACGTCCAAAGTTGGATGATGTTATACGTCCTCGTCTTTGCTCCCACCAAACATTAGAGTGATGTTGTGAAAGAGAAGAGAGAAAAATAGAACTAATAATCTTTCCATCCATAAACTGAAACAGAAAATTGTTTACTTATTAATCATTTTGTATGACTCATCAAAACAAAGTCTTTAAATAGTTACAGGATATGACATTTCGTTGCTATATTTGCGGAACGCAGTTACTTCTTTAAAATCAAGATTGTTTACTCATTAATCATTTATAAAATGATAAAATAAAAACAAAGTCATTAACGTGGTAAACAAAGTCATTAAATAAAACCCTATTTCTTCCAGGAAATGGCATACCGTTGCGATATCTGTGGAACGCAATTCACTAGCAATCGTAATCTTTTACGGCATCAACGCAGCAAACATCAGCAAGCGAATATGGAACACAAATGTACAAAGTGCCAAAAATCCTTCAGCCGCTCGGACGCCCTCCATCGTCATGTACGTTTAGTCCACAGCAAGCGAAAAGCTTCAGTCGACAACGAGCCGGCGGCCAAAATGCGTAAATTCCCTCAACACGGAAAACAAACAACTCTAAAAGCAAACAACCTTCCACCAGAAGATTCATATTCTTATCGAGGGAACAATCAACTAATTCGAATCAACTGGGGCCAAATCCGTACTCACTATCGACGTGGCCGAAAATTACAAGACAGATTCAACTTCCGTTTGGAAAATCCCACAGAAGCCGAGATAAAACAAAGGCTCAATGCTATATACAATTTACAGAAATACAAAGCAAAATGGTCCATATCATTTGGTTTCATTCTTCGCAATATAATTACCCACGAACAGGAATACTTTTACAGCAGCAACAACACACAATTGTTCAACACGATGCTGGTGGCTGGCAGAAACGATTTCAAAAACTTCCTCGGCAAAGTGGATGGAGTTGATATTCTGGAATGGGCCCGTCAGCAGCGTCCTACAACTAAATTTGTGGTTGATACAATAACTAATATGACAGTAACAATAAATAAACTTACGCCGCACGCTCTAATTGGAACTCCGATCAAATTACCCACATATATCACCAACAATAGAAGTATATTTTCTCTCGATAAGGATCATTTTTCACGTCCCTACACTGATAAACTATGTTTCTTTCGATGTGTTGCGCTTAAGCACGGATATACCAAGAACAATCATGCGGAATTCGAGAGCTATGTATCAGAACAACGTCAAAGATGGTGCGCATCTCAAAGCATCGATCATTTCAACGGTATTGGTTTTGACGATATAGAACAGTTGGAGGACAGTTACAAACTTAATATAGCTATATACCCGCTGGAAGGAGCCGATAACGACAGCGACAGTATTTTGCAAAAGTGCATAAAGTAACACGATGATCGTCAAATGCAACACATTCCAGTATACGATGATTACGATGACCAGGCGGCTCTAATGCCGCCAAATGACGAAGATGATTACGAAGCAAAGGCTAAGAAACGTTGCGTCTTCATTGACGATATGGCCTACGAAAATGAAGTTGAAACGAACTGTGATTCAGTGGTTGAAAATCTTATGGACAATATGACTTTAAATTACAACCAGCCGGTAGCTACACTAATACACAAATCTCGTGGAATATACTATGAAACTTTGAATCTTAACTTATATCAAAACCATTTTTCTTACATAATAGATATACAACGGTACAGCAAGTCGTGGCGGTGTCTCAATTGTGACAAACTTTGGGATCGAGCTCAGAGGTTCAACAGACATATACTAACATGTGATGGAGCTGAAACAGCATATGTGTACAAAGGTGGTGGATTCGGACTTCCCAAAACGATACACCAAGAACTGGAGGAAGAAGGCTATGATATGCCAGGCCATTTCTACCGGTATAGGGCTACTTACGACTTTGAAGCCCGGTTTCAGCCAAACGACACTTTACCAGACGAGCAACAACGAAAGCTTATTTACACAAAAGAACTGGTTCCAGCTAGCCTTTCCGTTTCAAGCAACGTTCCAGGTTACACATATCCTATGTGCTTCATTGGTGAGCCGGAAGAAATTATTGGCTCAATGCATAGCTACTTAACTGAGATTAGTATAACGGCTTACGACCTCATTAAAGAAGACTACGAAGAAGTGTTGAACGACCTAGAATACCGCTGCAAGCAACATAAGTTATTGCAGAAAGAATATACCAGCATAAAAAGACAGTATAAAAGCGATCAGCATCCAGTAGTAAAAGCAGCAAAAGACAAAGCTTACGAAACAATGAAGTGGGAAATGTATTTTCAACAACTTACTACATGGCTTCGCCAACTTATTGTTCTTGGATTCAACAGCGCAAAATTTGACCTTAACTTAATAAAGAAATACTATATTCCACACTTACTTTATAACGGTGAAAAAATACATAACGTAATAAGGAAAAATAACAGTATAATGGCGTTGGCAATAGATAATCTGCTTTTCCTCGACATCATAAACTATTTGAGTCCAGGAACAAGCTATGAGAAATTTTTAAAAGCTTTTAATGTCGACCAAACTAAAGGCTACTGGCCATACGAGTGGTTCGAGACGTTGAATCAGTTAGAAGAAACTGGTCTTCCTCCAATCAATGCCTTCTACAGCACGCTTCGTCAAAAAGAAATGGATCCGAAAGACTATGATCTCGTTCAAGACATATGGCGAAGGGAAAAATTTGAAAATATGGGTGATATGCTGGTATGGTATAACAACCTCGACGTGGTACCATTCTTGCAAGCCGTCGATAAAATGTACAAGCAATTCGAAGAATGGGACATCGATATGTTTAAACAAGCCATAAGTCTTCCAGGCGTAGCACTTCAACGAATGATGAAAAGCTTACCGTATGGTGGTGTTTTCCTATTGTTTAACGAACGTTTTAAAAACATTCATACATCAATTAAGAACAATATTGTTGGTGGGCCATCAATTGTATTTCACCGCTATCATGAAGCGAACGTAACCTTTATACGAGGCGTAAACCTGGTGAGGAAGATACTTGGATACGACGCAAATTCTCTTTATTTATGGTCTCTTTGTCAACCGATGCCAACTGGACTATTTGTGGTTTGGTGCCCGACTGATGGATACTCGGGTCGGCCTCTACCTATAGAAGGCCCAGCCACTGATGACGAAAAGTCAACATTTATGGCTAAAGTAAAAGAAAACTATAATATTCGGTTCAAGGCAATAGGCTGTTACACGCATGGTGAAAAGGAGTTGATGTATATAGAGTACCAACGACGCGAAATTGGAAAGCGCTTCGATCGAAATGATGTAGTGAGACAGAATCGTTTGAACGGTGGACAAAATAAATTTTACAGTGGATCAAGTATATACTATGTGGACGGATACATTCCAGCAGGGAAATATGGCAAGCATAAACAAATCATTATTGAATTCGATGGTTGTTATTGGCACGGATGCCCGACATGTGCTAAATATGTCAATGAAGAGCAACAAAGACGGTTTGAAAATACTGAGCGCAAACATAATTTTCTGAAAACT
>JASANE010011217.1:0-134107 GCA_030248225.1 Trileptium ribeirensis
TATATGCGTCGAATGGACGAAAGCTAGCGAGCTCAATTTGAAGCCCTACAGATGGAACTTGATCACGCACATCGTCAAAATGCTGAACTCAAACTGCGATTACGGGAGAGAGAGTCGCCGGAACGCAAAACGCGAGGAACGCAAACCAAAAAGAAAACGCAACGAACTGCAAGTCGTCAAGCGCGTGCAGAACGTCGTTACGACTAATAAAAAGTAACTAGCGAGTCCAGCGATAGTGATCGTGAAGCGAGACGACGACAGCGAGGTAAACAACGTGCCTCATCAGTTATTGTACCACGACCGCGACAGGAAGTAGTTTATCATATGGAGCAACAGTCAACATCGGCAGCAATTTTTGCGCCGTCTTTTACGTCAACGCCAGCCGTGTCAACGTTGACGGTGGCTACGGAAAAACAACGAAAGGCTAGCGATGTGGAAATTTTTGAGGAAGCTTCGGCCGTTACGCCCACGAAAGTGGTTTCAATGGTATCGGAGGAACATGGAGCGACTGCTATAGCGGCAGTGTCACCGGCTGTGCAACCAGCGTCAACACAACGCGATGCTGGTCAATTAGCGCTATCGAGCGAACGACGAAGTGGAACGGAAATGACTTCACTACATTTTAATGGTAATGACTTACGAACCGGTCGAATTACACCGTTTGGTAATCGGTTAATTTACAATTACTTTACATTTTATCAACCTGGGTTCAATGAGCCGATGCCACAGCGAATGAATATGTTGTATCAACATCTGCGTGATGAATTAAAACGCGAATTTAAGCAAATTGGGGAACGTGGACGGCATATCAGCGAACGTGATATGATTGACATTTTCTTCAAATGGGAAGAACGCGTTCGGAACATTATTTTTCAAAAACAATGGGACGTTATTATTACGCCAGAACTCTACGATCTTTTCATACGTCGATTAGCGTATACGATACGTGGATTTGTTTACGAAATGCTGCGAAGGCGCAGCATTGCGATCCAATATTTTCCGCAGCTGTTCTTCATTGGCTTTAGTCGACGAAAATGGGAAAGCGACGTCCAACGCGATATGCGACGTTACGCCGATACGCGATCGGGTATCTCGAGTCAAGTAGCCCGAGTTCGTGACTATGTTTTTCCGAACACGGATTATCAGCGTCTACGCGACGAAGTTGACCGGTTGGAAAGTCAACTAAATGACCAACAAATGCAGGGAGAACCAGCGCACTAGCAACGGGAACAATTACAACAGTCGATTGCTCAAGTTTCGAGACAAACGCGACAACAATTTTCTGCTGTGTTCTTGGACGAACTTCAATTCGTTACGAAATCGTATGATCGACGTCACGATTGTCCGGGGCAACCGTTATCTATGCCCCTGGAACACGATTGGCCGTTATATTTGCCAAAACCACGTCGAAATTAAAACAATGGTTACTGTCGTCAATTGGGCGCTACAATAAACAGTAATAGTTATAATTTTAAAAAGTATTAGTATAACCTTACTAATTATGTCGTCATGATTAAACATTTTGGTGTATCGCGAACGTTTCATATTCATTTCGTCTTAAAATACGTCGCGAATTTGATGTGGAACAATTACGATAATGAACACTATGGAACTATTGTGGAGTCCTGAATGGCAGGAACTCTTTCATTTGGTACTTTAATAATACAACAACAATTTCGGTGAACAATTTTACATTAAGCAGCATCGTGAGTTCTGACTTACAGGAACTCTCTTCGACATTATATAATTCGTCATGGTCGATATGGACGATATTAATTTTGCCTCATCATGGTCAAATATAACAATGGCAACAACAATTATGGATAGTGACATTGTATGAAATAAACAGTGTGAACTGTAATACTATTTGTCTATGTATATTTTTTTTTATATTTTTCTCGTATATACACCTTGTTATAGGAACTTGTAGGTACGACTAATTTCATGCCTCGTCATGGTTGGATAAACGATATGTGCCTACGGTAATTACGTTATTCTTCAACAACAACAATATGAACTGTAATTGTGGTAATATATATATTATGACGAATCGAGCTAGACTCGTTAAATTTGGTAAATTGAGGGTAGCCCGTATTGATTTGTATTACTTGTTTTCAGCATAAGTTGTGCTATATTGTGCCTTTAGAAAAATTCCATATTATTTTTCATTCACAAAATTTACAAAAATTTCATAAAAATTTAAATAATTATAAAATCCAAAAACAATAAAAAATTTATAAAACTCCAAAAATTTTCTATTTTTACTTTTCACTTATTTTTGTTTTGTCATAATTCTTGTCATTTATTTTTGCTCATAATAAATGTACGTGTATTACCATAGTAACGTTGGGTTTCCAAACAAATTGGAGCTTTCATATATATATTTCATGCTACTTGTCATATTATTTGCCATTACTTGTTATTCATATTTGTTATTACTTGTTTTCAGGTTGTTGTTACCCATGCCGGGACGTCATGGGCTTACTAAGGGGGGTGTTGGGGCTGGTGCCTTTTTCACCACAAAATTTTTCTTTTTCTTTTCCATAAAGGCCGCCCCCACGCCGCCCTGGTATTCCCTGTCGCCCTCGGCATGGCATATGAGCGTAATGTGTACGGAAACATATATATATCCTACTATATACATATTATATATATTATATATAAATATAAACTAGCTATGTATTTACTTATAAATATATAAAAATATAATAAATCTATATAAATCTCAAAATTCACCCATACCCATAAATTACCCAAAACCTAAATTTCATACTTAAAACCTCCTAAAACCTATTCATTCCTTTTAAACCCCTATTTCCCAACCCATATTCCCTATTCACCCACCCTCTCTTTCTAAAACCAAAATTCATTTTTCTTCTTATTTCCTATAAATTCACCCTTTCCAAAAATATCCTTTTTCTCCATTTTTCAAACATCCCCCATTCCCTCAAAATTCAACCCCCATCCCCTAAATTTTAATATCCTTTTTTCCTTACCACCCCTATTCATATATCTACTCCACCCTTTTCCCACCTATCTATTTTTCATAAATTTCTACTTTCCAAAATTCCCATTTTTCTCCAATTTTTTTCAATTTACAAACATCTCCTATTTTCTAAATACCTAATCCCCACTCCTCAAAATTTAAATATAAACTCCCCTACCTACCTCCTTCATCATATTAAAATTTCATCATTCCCCTCTCTACTTTTCTCAAACCACACCCCAACCTTCTACCCATTTTTCATTTCAAATTTATCATTTAAAATCCTTTTTAAATTTTATATAATATATAATATATTTATTATAATCGCGGCTAGCGCGTGTTATATAAATATGATTTAGAGTATTATTGTTCGCCAGTTGGGCGTCTTACATACGTATATATGGTTACTTGTTATTGTATAGTGATGAGTATGTATTATGATTATGATTGTTGCAGTTTTTCGGTTTTAGTTTAATTACCTAGCTACTTTAGGGACTGTTTTCATGGGTTGTACCACGTGTCGTTTTAACGTAAGGCTAAGGTTAATTTTTTTTCGCAAGCAGCGGCGTTCGAGTATAGACGCGTTCACGGTTACTGTTCATAGTTAGGTTTTTAATTTTAATTCGAACGAGTGACCTAGCTAGTGTTGTCAGCGTGTTATAACGGTTTAGATGCACATGCGTTATGTTGGAGAATTTTCGCGGGTTATAGTTAGAGTAGGATTGAATCTCGTTGAGTTTTGTTCATGTCAGAATATCAGTTAGATGACTACCATTGCTGACATGGTTTTGCGAGTCGTTTCTCGAGCTTAGCTAAATATGCGGGATATTTGTTCTATTTAAATCTCGCATAAAAGAATGGAAACCATTACGACTATGGCTTGGCTATTGTTTTACGGATGCTACCTATAACTGTCAATGGTTGTTCCTAAGTTAATTAATTAATGCGTGCAATTACGAGTGTGGATTGAAGATAATCGTGTGATAATCGAAAATCTGGTGCCTTCAGAGCGGTAAAACCAGTTTATTGCGTTGTTCTATCGGTAGTACGGCACGTTCACTTATGCGGCTGAGGTTTTCCCGGATATATCATGATTGAGACTGAACGATTTGCCATTTTTGCCTGTTATCGTTTACTGTGTTTATGGTTACCTAGCTAGCCGCAGACTTTCTGATTTTGAATTTAACTTCAAATTACCGAGCGTTTGATTGGAAGTGATTATTGATTAGATACTATTGCCTTCCTGATCGAATTCAAGTGCCGTACAGAAAAGTGTTAAATACGGGTGTTATGCTGCCGCACCGGGTAAAAACACCTGTGGTAACCGTTATTAGTTAGAAAAGAGTGTGTGTCACGGACGTATCAGTCTTTCATACTAAATATCACCTATATGCGTAATAATTACGGGTGATATCGAATTGTGTTCTTTATGTAAAGCTTGCGGAGTGCTACGAAACCTATCTAGGAGCTCGAACTTTCAGTCTAGCCAACCGACCGAATGTTTAAATCAGTCTAGCCAACCGACCGAATGTTTAAATTCAATTCTGGGTTTTAATCTATAAATTATTTTTTTTTATTCTTGCGAATAAACATCAGTGAATCGCAGCTTAGGAACGCCGTAGAAAATCAGCACTTCGTTATAGTTAAAAAATAAACGTTTAAGACCCGTTGGCTGTCGTTGAACTCGATAGAGAAGAGCGTAATAGATCTACATCGGTGTGTGCTGAGCTGTTAAAGTCGTTGGAGAACCCCCGAAGTAGGAGACACTAGCAAACTATCACCACTTTCCTGGTACGCCAGACCCCGAACTCGCGCACCCCAGCTGTCACTGTAGTATTAATTGGTGGCCTAAATTCTGTCTTTCGTGTGTTATAGTGGTAGCTGGGGGTCGGAGCGTCGCGTAAGCACGAAGCTACACCGCCGCAGAAAAAGATTAAGCTCCGACAATGAGGAACGATATTAATATAGCATTAATCGTATTCTTAGTAATGTCGTTAACATTGGTCTTTGGTGACTTAATTTCAGGACATTAGTCTCGTAGACGATTCGATTCGTGGCATAAGCTTGCTCCGAACGGTGGCAATCGAGATGAGACCTAGAGTGGCAGAAACTTTGTTATAATGTTGATAAAATCTCGGCTAATATATAGGTTTACAACTAAATCTATTTCATAAACGCTCAACTTGTCGGCCTAGCCAGACCCTCATATTACTGCCCGATATTCACGAACTTACAACTCTGTTGACGAACCCCATCACAAATTGGTGCCGATAGCTGTCATAAGAAGAGATGCAGGCACTCCACATTCCATTAAAACAAATAATGTAATTATTTACTTATACACCTATCAGTGAGTAACCGGAACTTCGATTTTTTTGCCGGAATCGGAATTCCGGTTACGGATTGATACTTATATATAATATGCATATATGCATAATTACGCTATTATTACACATAATTCACTTCATATACATATTAATACATCAAATAATAAGTTTATTCAATAGCGTACCCTATCAACCACCATCAGCCACTGCCTATTATCCAAGCCAAGTTCAACTGTGGTTAGAGACTGTTAGCAGGGAGTAACCGGAATTCCGGTTCCTGGGAAAATCGTGTTCCGTTTGCGGTTCCGGCAAAGGGCAAAAACCATACCGGAACCGGAATTCCGGTTTAAAAATTTTGTTTGAAATTTTCCACATTTTTGCTTCATCTGTGGTCCAAACATTTGTAATATATGTACAATGATCAAGTTCTAATACAACCAAGCAGGAGAAATGTTTAACTCAGCAATTTTCTGTGTGAAACGTAAGTATGGCACAGAATTTTAGTAGAAATTTTTCATCTTAACCTGCAGTAGTCTGTTACAACCAAGCCAGGTCGATGCTTGTAGCAGCTATGTTACACATTCAGAAGTCTACGGGGTATGTTCGAATTAAACCGTCCAACTCGGTAACAGAGTATGGATTATTTACAAATACTCAGCTGTAAGCTAGGCTAACATAAATTGCGTCAAGTACCCGCCAGTGCGCTTACAAACTTTGTAAATCCGTCTACATTTAACTAAAGTATCATATCTGCAACGCCGCCAGGAACTGCGTTCTTGTCAATGAAAAGTATTTATTGAAACTGGGAGAGCAGTATCAGTTTGTCTCATTTATAGCATCTGATTAGAAAGATATTATCATTATCATCTAACTAACGGGCACTGTTTGCACAACGCCAGCCTAAACAGTGTCTCTAACCACTGATCGGAAAATAGGTAACCTTAATTATTTTTCTCAAAACCATATAAACCAGTAATTTCAAGTTTCCTACAGAACATGTAACAAACGTATGTGTAGTAAAGGGAAGCGACTGGAGACAGAGCGAAAATGTTTATTCTACGCTCCATGCGTTGTAAGCACATTCAATTTGATGCAGTGTACGCAAGGGTGTATTGCTGGCTAGTGCAACGTGGGGCGGGAGAATGGCATTTTCGGCTGCCCACCGACAAAACGGAGGTAACCTCGGCTCCTACCCCCTGGTAAAAATTCGGGTATATACCTCCCGGCTCAAAGCCCTCTGCTGACAAAAATTAATGTGTAAACGCGATAAAATCGGGGAAAAAATTGGCCCCCGGGCAAATTCCGGCACCCCCGGCTCAGCCAACCCACCCCCCGGCTATAATTTTCGAGGTTTGGACTAGCCAATATAGTGGAAGACATTTTTTGCTCTGGATGTCCAAAAACCGACATATTGATCAATAAATAAAGATTATTAGCTTTCTCAGTCTCTTTAAAGTTTCAGAAAGGCAATAATGCCATCACAATACATTAAGTTTAATGTAAAAGTTATTTTCAATACATTTTAAATTCAATATGCCTTCATTTCTTCCTTCATCTGTTTTACTATATATAAGTTTCGAAGACCAGGTTCCGGATCCAGTTCCAATGGACGGTTCCGGTTCCGCTGATTTCCTGGCTGTCAGGTATATATAAGAAACATTCGTTAATTCACAAGTAAATATATCATAAAAAGGATATATAATGAAATATAAAAAATACGCAAGGAGGTGTTCCTCTTACAGATTATGTTTGTGTTATTGTGTAAAGCGGGTTCATAGACTTAAATTTTTTGTTCAAATTTTGAGGAATAATTTTTGGGAAATTCATAATGATTTATCAAAATGCCTAGCGAATCGAACATGACGACACTGTTTACATAGCCATTCGTAAAACGTTGACAGAGGATGCCACGGCGGTCTGCGAGATACATGTATTGTCCGCAATAACATACTTTAGAATTGTTTATGATTCGGCGGGCTATGGTTGCTATAGTTGCGTCATAAATAATTACCAGTTCAGTGATTTGGATGAATGTTAGACAGATTTCGTCTACTAGGGGACGATCTAGTAGTTGCAGGATTTACTATGGTGAAGAGATTATTGGAGAGTCTACCGCGGGCTACTACGATACAAGTTGGGCGTTCAAAGAGTAACGAGTCCTGAAATTAAATGCCTGAAATTAAATGATACTGTGGTCAATCGTGATACATATGAATGAGTATATAGGGTTTAGCTGCGTCGGGCCAAGTAATCCTGAGGGACTTTACGTTAACGTTATAAAAAAGAATTGTTTAGAGCAGGGTTCGGGAGGTTGCAGCCCCGCGACATAGGCTTAGGCTTAGTATATGTCTAATATAAAAACCTAAGCCTTCACTTAGTATATATTTGTTTCATTATAAGAAACTAAGCTTAGGCTAAGGCTTAGGTTTATATATATCGAGAACGCCATGGTCTACATTTTATTTACACTCCTAAGGATTACTTTGGTCCTGCGTCAGATGGTACCAAACCTTTGTTGACTTTTTGTTTGTGGTAACCCCTCGGTAAAAATGAAAATTTTGGTTAATTTCTTATCACGGAATCGATCAAAGTGTGTGTTTTTCCAGAGGAAATAGATGCGTAGAGTCCGAATCTGCAAGAATTTAATTTGTGTCTGGACTCCCTGTTTTTCCCCGAGCCAAAACATTGCCGAAACTAAAGTTATCAAGTAATAACTAATTTCTTGTATTTTTAGAGTTCTTGTATCGCAACTAATATTTAAATAATAATGGTATTCGAATCACTGGTGGTGGACATTCTTAACAAATTTCTCGGAGATTATGTTGAGAATCTCGACGCGTCTCAACTGAAGCTAGGAATCTTTGGAGGTACGTACATGCTGTGTTCATGTTGTATATAAAATATTTTTGGATATTATTAGTGCCTAGGAAGATTGTACTTTTTTCACTCCAGTATGGTAGTATTTGTTTAGACGTTAGTCACATCCTCCATGTTAAAATCATGTCTCGCATAAAACATCCCACCCACCGATTTATATTCAGCCTGTCCACAGGGGGAGCGGGCCTCCAGGACTTTCGAGCTCCGCGAGGATTTTGGCGGCTCCCTTACGTCACGCCCCATGTAAATTTTGGGTTCCCGCAGCATCCGCAGGTATTTTGAGGTGATACAAAAATGATCATCCTAAATCGATTACGACAGAACTCAATACTATAACCATACATTTCGAATATTTATGACAAAATCCTAAATAAAATGAAGTGCGACCTGCAGAAATATAGGAACTGCTGAAGCAGGGGGAAAGTGGGGAATCTTTCTACAGCCAAATTTTTGGTACATATGCACTCAGCACGACGAGTAGATTTCAATAGTACCCATTATGAACATTTTCAAATTTTTGTTCGAATTTTTTGACTTGGTACCAAGGTACGTTAAAATATCGAAAAAAATTTTCTTTCCGAATTTCGACGTATATAATGCACCATTCAACGCAGCTTGATGATTCAAGTCTAATGGTACCAAATTTCACTCATTTAAACCACACAGAGATGAAATATTAACTAAACAAATTAAAACGCACTTACATTTTATATATTAAACCCGATACATCGTCCGTATTTGATGAACCATGGCCTCAAATGGATGAGCAGGAAACTATTGACGCCATACAAATTCAGACATGTATCTTTGGAACAGTACGTCCAGAACATCCCTACGGTCTCGAAAACCATCTTAAGCCGACCCCATAACCCGTCAATATTCTGGGTGTGAACTTTCGCGCTATTAGGATTAACGAATTGTCTATTATGGTGATTAACCCTTTCATAGATGTAAGGTTGCGGTCGCGGCAAACTTGCAAACCCATGGATATACGTTTGTAACAAAGCTATCGGTGACTACACGACTTTCTGGGCTTACATGCTGACAAATTAAGGGCATGTTGACACCGATAGTTCTCACCGGAACCCGGAAAAGTACACACCTTTGTATACCGCATACCAGCATTCCCACCACCCAGCCATGTTTCTGACGAGGTGTACCACGATTATGCTTTTGTCAAAAAACATTTATTGGTCAATTTCAACGTCAATCGCTGGACCTGCCAGCATAAGATCTAGCCAATTATCCCGTTCATAAACCGCAGAAATATACCGGCAATAATTGTACCAATCACATACCACGTGCTCCGAAACGCTAACTTCATCCAAAATGAAACCACTCCTTAAATTTTTGATGAAACCGACCATAATCAGAAGAATTTTATCGAGAAGCAGTTTATGATTAAAAAGGAATTATATAATACGAATTGAATATTTCTTTCGACAGTTTTTAGTGTCTGAATTGTTCTGAGGCACCATATCACCCCTGTTAGCCAGTAGCATGGGTTCACACAGTCACATATATATACGTATAATTATTACTAATTAATCTCAGTTGAGCCAAGTATTCAATAGTATATACTATCAATCATAATTTGCCACTATTCGGCAAACGTCAACAAATTTTACATTAACTATTCAATTTCCCGATAACGTTATCTGGTGCAATAATATTATTTTTATTATTTTTTGGTGTACCGCGGGTAGTTTTCAAATATAATATTTGAAAAAATACTAAATCTAAGGCTTAGGCTGAGACCAAGTCTAAGCGTGAGACTAACCCTAAGCCTGAGACTAAGACTCTGGCCTGTCCACAGCCCTCCGAAAAGTGGGGGGACTTCGGGGGGGCCCCATGTTCATTCCCGGAGGAAATTTCAAAGTGGGGGGATAAATTTTGCTTAAAAATACAAAATATTTCCATATTTTTATGCATTTTTACTACTGTGAACGTACTTTCAAGCTAAAAAACAATATTTTAGCATTATAAATAGTGGTAATTAATGTTTAAAAAACAATTTGCAAACAAAGAATATAAATTTCGAGACATAAAAAATGTTTGGAATTAGTTGAACATGGAGGGTTTCGGCCGAGTGGGGGACTGACATGGGGGGATTTGGAAAGTGGGGGTCCCCCCACCCCCACTGTGGACAGGCCAGAGACTAAGCTGTTCTTCCACTAAACATTACGTTCCAATGCATCAAACATATCTAATCAAAGAGACTTATTTTGGGGGTCCAGAGACTATGGAGGCTATACCTGAAAAGGTGGTAGGACCCTTCCCTTATACCCCCGCTTCAGGCCGAATACACATTTTCAGTAGCTAAATAACAATTATACAACAAAAACGTGACATACTTGTTGTAAATACATGAAGAACACGAAAAAATACAATGAGTTATCTGGCTAGTTCAAACCTCGGAAATTATAGCCGGGCCCCCGGCTCATCAGCCTGGGGAGTGCCGGATATTGTCGGGGGGGCAATTTTTTTGCCGGATTTTGTCGCGTTTAGACGTTTATTTTTCTCAGCAGGGGGCTTTGAGCCGAAGGTACCTCCGTTTTGCAGGGTGGCAGCCGAAAACACAGGCCGCCCACTTTGGATTAGCCAGGTTATAAATGTTGACAAGTGGGGGTATGGTTTTTTCCCAGGTTGCAAGGGGAAATTTCCGTCAGGTTGGAGCTATGGGCCCCCAGCTTTAACGCCTCAGGAAAACCTTATGTCCCATACATAGCCAGATATCAATTATTGATATGCGCGTTTCCAGAACTTCATATATTAAAAAACGTGATTGAAGATTAATGATTTAGCAGCATCAGTTCTTGTCAGTTTTGATTTTCACTAACAAAAAACGTTTTTATTTTTTGATCATTAACATAAATGTTTAATAAAATCATCCTGTTGGTAACGTGGCCAGTGGTACGTAGCGCGCGTCTTATAAGCTTGAGTTAATGCGTTAGATTCCCTGTGTCGCATCATCTTTTTGGCCCAGACACGTAAAACATGGTGCTACAGGGTAACCGACTGTGAAATTGCTACGGGCTTGATATGAAGGAAGACAACATTCATTTATGGCTTGTTTTTCGACAACTCTGGTGACGAAACGGGAAGTCAGCACCCGTACTATGAATACAATCGGGGACTTTTAAAACCTTTGTAATAGAACAATCCTAGTGGTATATATTTTGTTTATAGATATTTGTAATGCATCTAATAGTAATAATTGTAATTTTTAGGTGATGTTACGCTCGGAAGCTTGCAAGTGAAGCCTACTGCGCTGGTAATGTTTAAAGATATTGTTTTAACCGTCGGTGTACTATTTAAGCTTCTTCAAGAATGCTACTGGATCAGGCGTTTCGCGCAGTTAGAACACTTTTTCGGGTTTTAGATATTTTTAAGGTTCATCGTCTTCGCAAGATTTAACTGCGTGTCTTTTGCTTACTCCCTTGAACCGCGACAGAATATGTGTCAGTGAAACTAGGCTCACTTTTATCGATAACTAATAATGCATGAGTAAACTTAACCTGCGTCGCCTACCTTCTTATTTTGAAATTAGCGATTGGCAATAGCTTGTTCGGTGTATAAGCAATCGGTAAAATCCTCTAAGAACAGAAATAATGGCTTTTGGTCAATCGTTCCAAAACGTTAACGAACAACAAATTGCATGTTTATTGATTGCATCAAAAATGATACCGAACATCTTACTGTCCATTTGGAGTTTAAAGTTATGAATTTGTGATTTTGTTAGTGAACATAAACGCGCTACTTTTGAGTTTCATAATTTGGTTCGCGAGCAAGATATTACAATACATATAGATAGATATATGCAACACGTTCGCTCACTCCATATGCATTATAACAAAAGTGCAATTTTTGGCAATGGCTATTTTGACTGAACTGTGATACCAGCATATAGACATCGAACCTTTGAAATCTTTGGTTTCATGCGTAAACATTTTTCTTTGCATTACTCTTGATATTTTCGAGATTTTACTCGAGATTAATTTAATACAAGTATGGATCAGTGTTCGCTACCCCGTATTATATCACAACATCAATTTTCGCGAACAGGTTTTTATGTGTATAGGCAAACGCACCTATTTATCGAGCAAAAAATTTGTGACGCTCGCGAACACCTTTAACTACCAAATGTTAATATTAAAGCGTTGACTTGTAATTTTCACCAACATACTCTTGCACGTCGATGGTCGAACGATGTCATGTTCGCGAACAAAATATACGGGTTTAATGATATGTTGTATTCGGCTCCAGGATTTCCAGTTAAAATTTCATTGAAATTTTTTACATTATTATTTTAACATATGTTAGCTATGGACACATGTTCACGAAAAAAAGGACCGCATAGTTAATATTCTTTTTAGTATTAATGTAGTGTTAGGACATATGTGTTCTCGAACAGCTTGATCTCAACAGTACTTTATGTTCGCAAACAATTTTTTTCATAAGAAAGCTCAGTCTGGTCGCACAACAAAATTCATAGAATTGTATACATCAAAGAACTGTTCGCGAACCAGTCAGACTGTTAAGAATTTCAAGAATTGTGTATCCATAACGAAAAATTTAAAATTCAAGTAAACTAATTTAGCGTTTCGGAACGCAGTTATGGCGAAAGTGTAAAAAGGAGCATTGTTATTGTTAGCTAACGTAACTTAAAGGTTTTTGTAATTAGAAACTAAGCGTTCGCAGAACGGAAAAGTATGGAAATGGCGTTAAGATATTTTAACTATTAGTTTGTTCTGTAACAACATTTCGTACATAATGTCAAAAGAGGATGGTAGGCGGCACAGCTTAAGTTTACTCATGCATAATTTAACACAATAATTAGTTAAACGTTCCAACGAAATATTATATTTCATCAGCGTCTTAAATGTTAGTTCGAATACTTTAAAAAATTATCTAGGTATTCTTGGTGCCTGTTTTATCATTTCTAACATGGTAACAGAAATAGATTGTATTGATAGAAATAGAATATATTGCAGAAGTCGAAAAAGGTACCGTAAGTCAGTCAAATTACCCCCCATCCACCCCCCCCCTGAGAGGAAAATTTTAACAAAATAGAGTGGGAATTGCATAAATTGGGGTGATATTGTAAAAACGTCGGAGATCAGGAAATATTTGTCGCAAAGTAGATAAAATTTTTGAAAAATTTGGAGAAAATTTTAAATTCCCAAACTATTTTACAGTTTTCATTGTAGACAGTGAATTATGGAAATTTTTCTATTTCGAAGCCTTGCTGTAGAATAGGGCGTTTCTCCATTGAATTGGCTGGGCAAAATCCGGCGCTTCCTCTGCTTCACCTGGAAATGCTGCCCCAGCTAAAGCTATTACTGAGCGGAGAAGTGATATTAATGGCCCTTGCTTTCTTCGCATCCGCAGCGCATTTCATTAAATACTTATTTGTTACTATGTAGTTATTAAAGTAGCCACCACAATTTCTTCAAACACTGTTCAATTGCACAAACATGTTTTTCTGTTAAGTACAATTCTTAGTTACGTAGATACAGTTGCGGCCAAAATTAAGTACATTCGAAAACGATCGAAATTTCGTGTAATCAAAATAATAGAAATTTTACACTTTTAAAATTTATCTAACTGCGCCAAAATCGAAAACGATCGAAATTTCGTTTATCAGAATCGAAATCGATCACAATTTCGTTTAATCGAAATCGACCGACTATTTTGCACATAATTCTGGTTGTGACTGCATATCTTTGGTTTTATTTGTACTGGTATGCAATTGTCAACCCAGTTCTTTGTTATCACTGCTATAATGATTTCTTGCTAAACCTGTAAGAAAACCAGCAGGAATTGAAAATTTTCTGAGTTTAGCCGTGGTAGTCTCTAGTTATTTCAGTTCTAAGGCGTCTGCCAGGGATCGCGTCACAACGTTGAGACAATAATAACTAAAATAAAACTTCGTCAACTTCTACTTCACTGCTGCATAATTGTTTTTTGTCAGAGCATTATTGTATTCTCGCTATTAGCCATAGTTTATAATAACCCGAAAAGTTAAGAATTTTTTAAGTTTTGGCTGTGTGGACGTGGATTTCTGGCGTCTTATGGGTGAACTATGGGCTGATTGGATTATTTGATTCGTAAAACGCGTTATTTTTTAAAAAGTTTCATAGAGCTAAAATAATCAATTGTATAATTGTCAAGTTTTGCGCTTTAGTCGGTTGCCACGGTATTGGTGAGGGCGGTAAAAGCATTGCATTGCATTTTCGCTATATACGCATATGTAGTGTGAAAAGTAGATAAATTATGTTTGAATTCGGCTTGAAAGTTCCAATCGGTAAATTTCGAATGTTTAGATATTTTTGATTGACCGAAGAGATAGAGAATTTTATAGTTTTGTCACATGCTGAAAATGATCGTGACTTTGCCACGTGATTCAATTCTGTGTGACTTGATTCGCTCGATAACTCTTTTGAAAGCTTGAAATATCTGTATGTGCTCTTTAGTTATGCGCGAATCCCGGTTCCGACACCCTCCAGAAAAAGTTGGCCGAAGGGACTCCGATCAGGTCCCGAAGGTTCATGGAAAATCACGTTATTATGTATTGTATCTATACAAATCGGTGGAAATATCTGAGTCGATTTGGGCTCGTTTTGCAAACCAACTAAGCCTTGCAGAATCCTCTCATGGAGAGCTACAACTTTGCCATACATTTTTGTCAGAGCTGTCGTTTTCGAGTTATGTGCCATGCCAAGGTTTAAAAAATACACCAAAAAGTGAAATTTTTGCTTCTTGTGTGTGAACTATGGGATTATGGCGTTATTTAACCCGTTAAAGAATAGTTGGTTTGATTGCTTTAACACGCGGGATTCTGGTGGGTTTTTGCAGTAGGATGTTGGCTCTCGGGGTCAAGTCTGAGCTCGATGTCCGGGGGCGGCAAATATTTTATGTATAATTATTTGTATATATTAACCATATATACAGTCCATATAATACATGTATGTGTTTTTATATATATACATGTCTTCATCAATATTACAGTGCTCAATAATTGAGATGGGCAAAAATGTCAGAATTCACTGAAATCGCGCCTTACGTTTTTGGAGATAAAAATTTCTCAGGGTCAAAATAAAATTTTTAAGGGGTAAAACTTTCGAGAGAGGAGGTAGCAAACAGGGGTCCAGGGCAGGACAAGAGGGTTCAGCTGCCCTTCTCCCTTATAGAAGAACCCCGGGATTAACTCTGCGGGACGGCGCCGGAGCAAAATTGGTAAGTTTTTACACCAAAAATAGACAAATTTCGCCACTTTTTCAATATTGATGTATATAGGTCAGTCGAACGTATCTATAAGTTTAAGCGGTAATTAAATGTGTTAAATACGATAAACGCCACTGTATGTGTCAAATAAACCAAGTCTTATAGGCCATCACTCATCAATTTACAATTTTGTTAAAATTTGTCATTATACGTTTCAAAAGTTTTTGTTTTTTCATTTATGGATATTATTGGTCTCATTATGTAGTGCGAGTTATCCTCTGTTTACTGACACATGGCACGTCAGCAACTGCGCCTTAAGAGGTATATTTCTTTAATTAATCAAACTAGGTGATCTATATCCGGATCATGTGGTAAGTTGATGTCCTATATATACATGTGAACGTATCGATAAATTGCATTTTCAACATTCAGAATTCACAAAAAATCAAATACAACCATGGTAGTCCAACCCAATACTGTAATTGTATTTTTGGAATTTTTGACGAGACCGAATAAGTTCAAAGTTTCAAAATAGTATCAGTGTTGGAAAGTGATCGTATCTTTGATGGTATGTTGGCAGCCAAGATTTTATCTTTGGAAGGAATTCGATGTTCTGGAAAGGGTGCGATTTTATGGGCTATGGGCTATACTTCATAATGTCATTGTTGGTTCAGAAAGATACGGTTGAAGGACATAACCGCATTCCAAAATTTGACGGAGACATTTTCAACAAAGGGGGATCAAAGGGATAAAATTTTTTTGTTGACAGTCTCGAGTGGTGCAGAACCCAAAGGTCCCCTATAGTTGCGCCACTGAGCGGTGATAGCGGTTTTTTATATTTTTGTCATAGCAGTCTTTGGCTCTTTTTCCCCATCGCTTTGCAATTTACTTACAGTAATATTTCAGGCTGCTCGGTAGGGTCAAAACTTCTGGGGGGCACGAACAGGAGGCAGCCCCCGTCGAACTGGGGCAGGGGTCACGGAAGGGGGCCGCCGAGGGTTCAACCGGTGCAATTTCACCATAATTTTTTCTCAAATTTTTGTGCGGGGAAAATTTTTTCGGACTAGGTGATGAACCCAAGGCATCGAAAATTTAGGGGAGGACTAAACAGGGCCAATCAGAGGCGGACAAATGTTAGGGGACTAGCGAGATGCCAGTATATGGTTCATCTAATTTTCATTTAATATATACTGAATGGATGCTAAGATGACAAATCTTTCATTTTTAAAATTACTGGTATATTATTTTTATCGAACAAATTCATATATTTTATTATGACTAGATATCGACTCGATCTAATCTGTCAGTTCTATACAGGAGAAATTTTTATTGCTTAAGTTGTATACGTCGTGGACGCATCATCTAAGCTGTAAGATTGTGAGCGTTTTTATCAAGAAACAGTATTACAGTACCAAAATGTTTTTATCCAAATTGTATCTGCGCGAAATATCATGTGTCGACATTTTCTGTTGCGCTGTTGTGTCTTTACGAAGTGTTGTAATGTTTTTATACCCACATACACTATATTCGATGAAATATCTTTTAGGATGACCTAGATCTGCCTGTGAAACTCAAATCAGGACATTTAGGTGAGGTTTTAGTAACTGCCTGTTATATAAGTATTCGAATTTAACATATGTTTGCTTTGTTGTCGGAATTCTTGTTCTCAGAGGTTTTATTCATCTATCTAACATACGGATATATATTTTTCTATTTTGTCACATTTGTGGTATATTTGTTTGTTTATGCTTATGTACTTGTCATGTACTTCGAAAACTCTGTTCTCAGCAAAGGCTTTTTCAAAACAACCTGTAATAACCAGATAACCTTGGACTTTGTCAGGAGGACTATGGAAGAAATGAATGCCTCTCAGGGGGCACCTCAGAGAGAAGTTTTACTTGCCTCTAAGGTGGAAGCTGTTAAAGTGGTGTGCTTTGTGTCTGATCCGGTCAAAAGGCGGCCATCTGAAAACCCCGAAGTGATCAAAAGGAAGATTGACTGTAGGAACCTGGTTGAACTTATTGTCCAACAGTGGCATCCCTGCTTCTCAAAGAACAGAGTGGCTCCCGAAATTTGAGAGGCCATTCGGGCCAAAGGGAACATACTAAGATATGGAATGACTTACATCCAGCTCTTTGATTCTGAAGTCAGAGTTGTCTCGGGAAGGGATGGCGCTCTGAAATGCGATTAGGAGGATCGTCCCGCTGGTCCCAGCCACCAATAGTTAATTGATTATGTTATCGCGCGTTCAGAGCGATAGAACAAACCCAACTAAAAACTAGATTTAAGGAAAGATGTGTAGTCCAAAACCTGACGAAACATGAGTGTGGACCGAGTGGTACGGATTGCTAAATATGACCAGATGATGGCAGGTGGAGCTCATCATGATGAAGCTCCCTTGACCATATATCAGATTAACTGTCAACATTCTAGACTGGTAAACTTGAACTAGGATCAAAAATTAAATTGGCACTGGGTTCGGTCGTTGCACTAATTCAGGAACCGCTTCTCATGTGATGACTAGCTGTGAATGCAGCAAAATGTAATAGCGTTATTTTCACAAGGAAAAAGAGTATAAATGGGTATAGGCAGTTGATTGGTGGTACGGCTGTACCGCTTCCGAATGAAGTTAAATATTTGGGTCTAATATTAGACAGCAAATTAAGCTGGAAGATAAACTTGATGGAAAAGTGTAGTAAAGCGATTAGGCTTCTGTTGTCACTTCAAAGATTTGCAGGCTGTAATTGGAGGTTGAAACCAGGTATAACAAATTTTTTGTATAAGTCGTGGTTATGCCTTCACTGATGTATGGCATGGAGTACTGGTGGCGCAGATTACAGCTGGTGTCATATACCGGCTTTCTTAAAAAGACTCAAAGGTTAGCTTGTTGCATGTTTACGTGTGCTTTTAGAATGACTCCGCTTGGTAGAATGCAAGCGGTGTTGAGTATCATACCCATTGATGTATTGGCTAAAAAATTGGCGCTGAAGGAATGCCAGCGACTCAACTGTATGGGTCTCTGGAGTGATTATGTTATTAAAGGACGTGGGCAACCGGCGATAGCGGAGGAAGCTAGCAAATATAGTCCCTTCTGAGCATGCCTTCAGATAGTGTTGTAGCAACTAGGAATAACCAATTCTAGTTTTATGAGGACTTTAGCGTCGACTTTGTGGAAAGTACTGAAATAATAAGTTAGACGGATGGATCGGCGATCAACATGGGCAATGAAAGGAGTCTGGTCTCTTCAAATTGGTTGGGTGGGGGCCTCTGGTATTTTTTGGTTCCCGTGGTTCAAAACAGGTGCCCCTCGGTTCGTGCCCCCCTGGCAAAATTTTGGGTTCCCCCGGTTAATTGCCTCTGGCAATTTTTTTCCAATCGGTCCAAAGTATATAAAATTTGTGCTAAAATTCCATTCTAAGCCAAAAATTTCGCAAATCTTGCCAAAATTTGCTTTAAAATAGCTTTTTCTCTACATCAAAAGCATTTTGTCAGTGTTGCTGACATTTTTTCTTGGCAAAATCGGGCACCCCCTGTTCGGAACCGGGGGGGGGCTGGTTCATGCGCACTGGCAATTTTTTAGCCCATGGAGTTGTGGTGGGTGTGTCTTCATTTATAAAGTATCACTACTCATCCCACTTGGTCGACATGCAACTGTTTTTCAGGTAGAGGTTACTGCTATACGCAGATGCGGAGGAATTCTAGAAGAAAAGAAATTTACTATCAGAAGTATCGCTATTTTTAGGGATAGTCTAGGTGCGTTTAAGGCATTAGATCATTCCCGGCTCAGTTGAAACTAGGTTGGATTAAAGGACGTTCTGGATTGTTTGGGAATGAAATCGCTGATAGGCTAGCTAAGAAGGGATTGGACACTGCGTTTGTGGGTCGCGAACTTTGTATTCCTGTAAGTAATACAATTGTTAAGACGTTCTTAAGAGACTGTTCATATAGAGACCATCAGTCAAAGTTGCGCGATGGAAACAACTACTTGCAGACAAGATGTTTCTTCAAAGAAATTGATAAAACGATATACACGTTTCTATCGAAATTGAATAAACACCGAATGAGAATCGCCGTGCAGTTTCTTACTGGACACGGCAAATTTATGAAACATTTCAAAATTTTGAAAATTGAAGATAATGATAAGTGTAGAAGGTTTGGTAAAGATTTGGAGACTGCAAAACATTTGACTTTTTAATGCTGTTAATTAAGAGATTTAAGATTGAAATTCTTTGGGCATGGGATTTTGGATAGCTCCCAAGATCATCAACCAAAATTGACCCAATTAGTAGGTTTGTGGAATAGGATAATATTTTAGATTCTTCAAACAGATTTGGGGTGCATTAAAGGACCTAGGGTCCAGCCAGATTACATTAACCCCTCTTGCTGTCATTCATTCATTCATGTCATGTTCTTAGATCACTATAAACAACGTTGAGCGATTTATAGATGTGGAGTGCCAATTACTAATTCTTTACCAAAAGGCATAGTCTTTTATCACTTGGGCCTACGACTGAAAACAGCTTTCTTTCCCAAACTGCTCCGGGGAACTGTACCTGGAGATCCAAATTATGGTGGGATTGGTTGCTCCATATCAAAATAGGAATACCCCAGTGAAGGGAGAGGAGTCTGACACACGCGGAATTGCTATAATATGTAATTACTTCGCAGCTACTATTTAATCATATACTGTGTAACGAAACTTAGGAACTGACTGCAAATTTAGTGGTTTATAGCTAAATTTAGGGCCTTTTGAGCTTATTAAGGAAAAGCTATGGTGCGTTGACAGAAATTTACTTATTTTTTAGCCGAGTGCAAAACCACCTGGGAAACTGGGGAAACTAAAAACGTGGTGGGCAGCGAAATACAGGACATACTTTAGGAAAGCCCGACCATTCGTTGTTACTAGATTTTTATCAGCTTTAAGAGTATCGAATTTGGACTCTTCATATTTTACGTTGTGTTTGAGTAAAGCTGGATGCAACGGCTTTTGTGGTGTATTATTATATTAATATATATATTATTCTGTGTTGAAGTTGTTTTCGTTTGCGTGGCAACACCCCTCCGCCACATCCGTGTCACCTATTAGATAGGGGTCGCAAATTCCTTGCCATCAAAAACCTCGGCGTTGTAGTTCGATCTTTGTAAACAAGTAGTCGCTTTTTAGGGAGTACGTTACCGACAGGTACACAGTAGGCTAAATAAGAAAGGAGAGCCAAATCCGGCCTTCCTTCCTTCCTTATTTTGGAAATGCGGGTGTGCCTTGGTCTTGATATTTGTTATCATGCCTTTAGTCACTTAGCCAGATTAACCAATCTACAAACAATAAGACATAGGCCCGCGCCGCGTTTAAGCTTTTTGTAACAGTGATTTTGGTATTTTTGAAAGGGAGCCAGCGAAGTGAGATGAGTTTTCACCCATAGTTTTGCTAGCGGTATAACTCTTGAAAATTTCTTTTTTTTATCCGTCCAAGGAGATCATAACTTATCACCGGATGATGGATCTTCACAAATTTTTTATTTGGTCGCAAATTCAGTGTAATTGTGCTCATTCATTAGACAGTAAACCCGCTGACCACGTCTGCCGGGTCAAAATGGATTACCAGCTTTAGCGTCTCATGAAAGAGCACGAACAGACTAAATTTGTGACCAAATACATCATCTGGTTATGAGTTATGATTATCATGACGAACAGAAAATAAATTTATCACGATTTTTGCCGCTAACAATCTCTATGTGGAAACTTCCTATCCTTCCTCATTCTGCAAACCCGGGTGTTCCTAGGTCTTCATAATTTGTTACATTCATTTACTCACTTAGCCAGATTAACCAATCTGGAACCAATAAAACAGGCTTGCGCCGCGTTTTAGCACTTTACATTACAAGTTCTAAAATTTCTGAAGCTGAGACAGCGAAGCGAGCAGAGTTTCCACCTACAGGTTTGCTACCGGCAAAAATCGTAAAACTTTATTTTTTTCCGTTCATGGAGATCATAACTCATTACCGGACTACGGATCTTCACAAATTTTTTACTTGGACAAAAATTAACTCTGGCATGTCCAAAAAGTGTTTGGGGACTTCGGGGCCCCGTGGAAATCTCATGTTGTGAAGGGAATAAATTTTGCTTAAAAATGTTAAATATTCTCATATTTTCAAGTAGTTTTACAGCCGTGCATGTAGTTTCAAGCTATGAGACGGCGTTTTAGCATTACAAATAGTGGTAAATAATGTTTAAAAACAACTTTGAAACAAAAACATAACCTTTCAGACATGAAAATGGTTGTTTTTAGTTGAACATGGGGGGTTTTGGCAGACTTGTTTGGAGTGAGCTGACGTGGGGGGAAATCTTCCAAATAAACTGGGATTTGGGAAGTGGAGCTTCCCATCCTCGCACTATGGACGGGCCGTAATCAGTTTATTTGTGCTGTTTCATTAGACGCTAAACCCGTGGACCAATCTGCCGGGTCAGAATGGGGCTAAAAGGGTTCAAGAGTCACATTTTTAAAATTTGCCAATCCGGGTGTTTATTTTTCTGGACCTATATATCTCGAGATATATGCTTCGCAGCCTGAAATGGAGTTCAAAATCCTCTCATCGTCATGTTATGCACTTTTAGGAGCTGTTATTTTCGAGCTGTGGGCCAAAATAAAAAATACCATCTAAAAGTGAAGATTTAAATTTTTCACATCAAAGTTTTGTTTGATGGGGTGAACGATGGGATTATAAGATTATTTCAACCGTTAAACATGCTGGTTTCACTGTTTCAGCTGGCTGTGTTATTGATTCTGCGTGATGGTGCAGGTATTCCGAAGCAAAATTAGTTTTGTCACCAAAGATAGTCAAATTTCTCTACTTTTCCAATATAGATAAATGTAGAGCAATCGAACGTGGATATAGATTTTCAGGGTTGTTAAATACGATAAAGGCAATTATATCTGCATGGTATGCATCGAATAAGGCAAATCTTAGGGGCATTACTACGCAAAAATCATTCTTCAGTTATTTTCTTAAAATTTGTGATTTATAAATTTCAGAAGGTTTCGTCTTTTTGGTGATTGGAAGTGGGAATAAAGAGTTCCTCGCGTTTGATATATGACTACAATGGCCGTAGCGCATTGAAGTAGCGCCGGTGTATAACTGCTATTATGGGACTTTAAACGGGCTAAGGGACCTGAATTTGGAACGATAAAATGGTCAATAAGCATTTTTCCCCTTGCTTTGCGAGTTACTAGAGTATTTTTTGTGAGTTTTGTAGATAAATAAATAACAATGTAATATGTAACTTTGCAGGAAAGTTGAATCTCAAGATTCCTTGGAGAAATTTGTACAAAGAAGCAGTTGAAGCCGAAATCGATGGATTATACATATTAATTGTGCCAAATAAAGGTTTTTAACAACCCAGCGTTAACTTTTAAAAACATTTGTCATTTACTCAACAATTTTCATCATGCGCTAACATGTGTTAATTTCTTGTATCCGTTTAGCCGAGAATTTTTGTGACACTGACTAGACTCTATTTGAAACCTCCCTTAAGCGAAAATTGATTAATCTCGGAACTTGGGGTATAATTCTCATAAATTTTAACAAAGCCGAGTTATCATTTGGCACCGGTTTTCTCTACGAAAGCAACGCAGTATTTGAAAGGATAGAAATGTTGCACCGGAACATTTCACACGTGTGCGAATGGAAATATATTTTTTGAAACCAAATGAAAAATCATTTATCATCGGATTTCTGAGCGGAACGAGTCCAGTAGTTTATAGATCGCAATATTACACTACCACACTTCATACCATTTGTATTTATCATAATATATTTAGTTTTCATTATTTATTGAGAAATTAGAGATACAAGACAGAATTTCGATTTGTAAAAAGAAATTCCTTTCACAGGAAAGTTTCGTTTTCAAATAATTTATTTTCGTATCTATTAATTTCGAAAAAAGTAAAAAAATCAGTTTTTTTTGGTTTATCTCAGATGTGATTTTCGGAATGTTTTTCGGTTTTAACATGTTTTGAAAATAATTAATTTTTTACGTTTGTTGTGGACTAGGAAAAATAATGACTTTCGTTTTGTCCTAGTCATTTAGTAACTTGTTTGTGCATGTACAGCCTAGGTTTTTTTGGGTCCACAGATGTGTCTGGACCCAAATATTTTTACGTGTACCGAAAAAATTTTGCTGGACATAGGGCAGCTTCGGTTTCGCAAACACAGGAATTGTAAATAAATTCTATTACAATTTGCAGGCTTTTAGCCGTTCATGCTTATATGTGTACATATATAGTTGCTTACTGCTGGTTTCATGAATGGTCCTCGACCTTTATCCTGGCTTGGGACAGGCAGAGAATAATTTATGTATTTGTAATAATGTAAAATTGCGTTTCATAATTACGTTTGTTTATTGTGTAAAAATTCGTGAAATTCTCGAGCCAAAAATTGTAAATCTGGGCCCCGAGTTTAAGGTCTGGACCCAAAAAACTTTTCTGAGCGCACGCTGGACCCAGGGTCCGTTTTGAAAAAACCCTGTGTATAGCAGAAACCTGGATTTTGTCTTTCAGGAATCGTGTATAATGCTGAGAAGGACGAAAAATATATGCAAGAATCGAAGAAAAAACAATTAGCCGAAATTGAAGAAGCCCGAAAAGCGCGAAAAAGTGAAATTTCTGTATACTATATCATTATATAGTGAGGGGAAACGGGGCTATTGTGCTAGTGACTGTGGCAATGTTTAAATCTCAGCTTCCTGAACCCTCTTTAAAGCATCATAATAAACACGACAGTGTGTTAATGCCAAATGTAACGACCATTTTAATCGCAAAACAAAATCATAGTACTCTTTATTTTGTACCTCAAATGACCAAGAATTTTTTGAAATTTACAAGGTCACTAATTTTTTATGAATAATTAATATTTGAGGAGTCATTGTTTGCGTTGTGTGCCATTAGAGCTTGTCTTGTTTGCGTTATATGCCGTTAAAGCTTGTCTTATTTGGTGTATATCACGGCCATTTTTATGTTTATCGTTTTGAGCAACACAGACAACCTATGGACATATTCTAATCGTCTACATATATCTTCCATTTTTGCCATTTTCTTTATTTCGTTCGTTTTCTCTAATGAAAAAGTGACAAAATTTGACTATTTTTGGTACCAAAATTAAGCATATTTCCTGGTATCGTTCCGCAGGATTAGTAATATGCTGATTTAGGTTTAACGACCAATGATATCATCGTGATTAAGTAACCTATAAGCATATCGTTCACGCCCAACAAGCAAGAAACTTAGGATGTCAAAATTTTATGATTTTAACTTTTGGGGTTGTTTTTAAGCTTGGATTCATAGCTTTAAAACGGCTGCTCTGACAGGCATAAGAACAATGTGGTAGCTCTTGATGAGTTAGGTTGCTGAAGTACTAGCCGTTAAGAGATGCTAGTTCCGCCATGGAAACTCTGTTACCTTCCGTATTTATTTGACGGTGGGCATTTTAAGGCAACGTGTCTTAGTCTGTCGCGAGAGGGCCGAACACGCGCTCGAATGCGTGAAATAATTACACAACCTCACGCATATTGCAGCCACAGAGAAAAACGCAGTTGCGCTCGTTTTTGGCATTGAAAAAATTTAAATACGCACACAGACATGGTCTTGTGCAATTGCGTCCAGACGCAAGTTAGCGCAATTGCGCCCCGTTTTGTGGTCTCACATTATTATTCATTTATGTATGTATAGTGCAATGTGGCGGGGTCGTTATCGGCACATGTCTCACAGCTATGAGATCCGTATATATTCTAACCCAAGTGCGATAAACAGAGCTCACTTTTCGAAACTGGCGTCCATACACGGCTTGTCCTTCGGCAACATTGTCTGCTAATACCACGAAACAGAAGAGCCGCACCCCAGTATAAGAACATGACGGATTTTTAATATTCTTTTTGCAACTATATATAGGCAGTTTGGGAAAGCCGAAATTGTTTTGATGCATGGTATTTTTTCAATATTTTCGTTGGGTGTATGACCGGACTAAAATAAATCTGTGTGGGTGAAAAATATTTCACAGTAAGCTGCCATTGTAATTCTAGACAAACGTCTAGATTTTGGATTGCTTGATGGATTATGGCAAATAATAATTATTGGACTGTGGAATGTATATAGTTGCGCACGTAGGATTGTGCAACGCTCTACTGCAATGATTTCATACTCAAATTCTCATAAACGAAGCTGATACCATGCTCGACAAGAGGTCACGTAAAATCATTTATAATATTTTTCTTTAAAAACACAGAATTTTTTAAAATTGGAAGACGTGGATATTAAATTTTTTAAAAAATACAAAACATTTTTCAATAATCATTTCTATTTGTTTCAGTTTGACGCGATTTTGCATTTTTTGGCGTTTTTAGCAAAATTCCTGGGTTTCAAGGTCATAATTCATTTGCATGGTTTCATGCACCCACTACATTTATTTAGACAAAAATTGAGGATGACGTTTCGAAGGGCGAAAATATAAATGTCCAGACTTTCGCTCAGTATTTCACCCAAAAACCGAATTTAACACGGAGTCATGTTTTCATTACATGACATTTAGGCCTATTTACTATGCCACACCCTATTTGACTCCGATATCTACACCGGTTGTCGAGTTACAATATTAGGTAACGTGATTTGTGCCTGTTTGTGACCCGACCCGAGCTCTTTGGCCTGATTCTTTGGGAGAGGTGGGGGTTGGAATATATTGAAATCGGTTTTCGGGCCTAACTAATGTTCACACATGGAGAATTCGGGCTTTCAAGTATTTATTCTGAGAATTAATCCCCCAGCCAAGGTTGAGTTATGCGGGTCACCCTAAGAACCCAATAACGGACAACGTCAAATTGCACCACTATCACGGCTAGTAAGAATGCTTCGCTTCGTTCGTTTCACTCACTATATTAGTATATTTAGAATTCAATTACATATTTCTACAAGGAATAAATCCTAAAATATGTATGTAGTGATGTAGTAGGTGTACCGACGTACTTATCCTTATTTATTGAATTGCATGTTACAGGAAAGCTGCAAGACAAAGATTCTGGAGCTAGCGATGCAGCAGTGAAAGACTCGTTTGCTGAAAAGATGGCAACGCAAATTATTCGAAACCTTCAAGTCACAGTAAAAAATATTCACGTTCGCTACGAAGACGAATACAACAATCGTGGGCGACCATTTGCCGTTGGCATGACGTTGGATAGCTTGTTTTTTCAGGTGAGAATCATATTTTAGCCCTTACGCGGCTTAACCAAGGATCGCGTAGTGTTCGCCAGTTACCAGCCATGCATATAAGCTGGAATATTCTTTCACTTATTGGTTGCATTGTATCGAAGGTGGTCCTAACAACATCGAAAAATTTCGAGACATACCGCTGGAAAATATTCGATATTTACTCAACAACTAAGCAATAGTTGCTGTAGTAGTTTTGAATTCTGAGCGTAATGAGTGAAACGAGCGAAGCAACGAATTCTTAACTAACCATGACAGTTGCGAAATTTTACAATTTCCGTTATTTGGTTTTAGCTTTACACGTATAAGCCAACTTTGGTTGGGCGAATTGATTCACTTAATAGCTCATTTGAACGCTTGAAATCTCTATTTGTGCCACTTAGTTTGGCGCGAAACCCGATCCCATTACCTTTCAACCCCCCCTTCTAAAAAACGAGCTAAAAGGGTTTAGGTTAGCTCCCGAACGGACACAAGAATCACTTTACTTATTGCAACTCTACCACAATGTAGACATCTGAGTCAAATTTGGATCATTTTATAGAGCAACTCAGCGTCTTTAAGGCTGTGTATACTGCTTTGCTACGAGGCTCTTTTAGGATGTAGGCTTTGCTTCAAAACGGGTTTTATAATGGGCCCATGAGACCCAAGATACACGAAAATGATAAAATCTCTGCAACAATTTGATAACAAGGAAATAGAGCAATGTTTTGTAGGATTGGTGACTCATTCTTTTTTTATAAAAAACTACTACACTAGCGCAAAGCCAAATATTAGGGCCTGTTCCACTAACAAAAGATTGCTCAAAAATATGCGATAACGGGAAACATCACGTACATCTTTAAGAACCGATAGAGAAAACAGGTTTGGCGCTTGGGACTATACTTAATATATTGGGTCATTTCACGAAATCATGTACTTTTGAAACACCATTTTTAAATGCCAAAATGAAACGGTTTCGTATGTACAGTGTCTAGACCCCTTCCGACATAAAAAACCCTGAATTTTTCGAATATCGATGTTTCTATGAAAACGAGCTACCTGAAACCCGCTACAGGGGTCGCAAAGGGTACCCCTGGGCGTCAAATCTTAATCCGAAATAAGTCATTATTCTGTAGGGTAACGCAGTGACATGTGAACCATGGTCTGTTTGTATGCAAGTCGGACCAAAAGGGTCACAGGCAAGCCATTTGGAGGACTTGCGACCTAAAATTGGTGCAGCTAGGCTTTTATGGTTAAAAATCGACCAATTTAGAACAAGTCTATTTCTAGCGCAACAGAGACAGCACCTACTAATACCAATTTATGCTCACAAAGCAACCATGAGTGGGGCGTGCTTGACAAAAAATTTCAGGCAGATCCTTAGTCCTTATAAAAATTGGCACCCCAATATGTGTTAATCGGGGGGGTTTACACCTGAGGTTGGGGAGGGGGGTTCTACACCTTCCTACACCATACATTGTGTGAAGCTATGGCTACTTCTAGAGATTCTAGATTTATTTTAACACGCTGCTGCTGTAAAACAAGCACAATTGATGTACGATTAACTTAAATTTAGGTGATGACACCAAGGACAATGCGAAGAATAGATGTGCGGGCAGGCAGAAGGGTTCCCAAGCTACCCAGTTAATAGCATGGTCCATATCATGGTGCAATGATGATAAACTTATATACTAATATGATTCTTGCGACCTTCGGTTTCTTTTATTATGCATACTACATTTCCATTAAAAATTTTTGAAAAATGGGTCGATTCTAGTTGGGCGTTGCTATGTTTCTATCCAGCCTATAATTGTAAAACTGTATGCAAAATTTGCTTTTTTAAATTTAATTTTCAGTAGGTCGGGGGGGCTACATTTTGCATACCCCATTTTTGGCACTTTATGACCTTCGACCTCATAATCAAACAACACATGGACAGACGCTGATATTGTTTTTTCAATAACACCTGTACTGATTACGATTACCGTTATGTAGCATTTTTGGCGCTAGTGCACTTTGACGTTACTTACCCGCGTATGCAAGCTGCCAGATTTGACCTTGGTCGGGGGGGGGCTACATGTCACGAAAATTTTTTTCGGAAGTTTGACGTCAGCTTCAGTGTCGATGCTTACTCCCAAGTTTTTCCGGAAAAATTAGCAAATACCAAAGGATCACAGTTAAATGAACAACGCACATTATGTATGACGTGCTAGCGATACAGCGAACATTTATAGTGGGACATGTGTTTTTGGCTTCATTTGGCCAACCCGGGTTGAGGGCCTCTGGCTCCTGCTTATGTTAGGGTAGCAGAGGTCCACCATACCTCATTATCACCGTCGGACATGCTATTACTACATTTCACAGCGACATTAAATTTCCTTCCAAAAGACTGGGGTTATGTTCCAAAAAAGTGCCAATGTAGCCCACCCCCCGACTAAATGACATGATTTCGTCAAACGACCCATTACTACTAATGTATGTTTCAATGTGTATGGTAATAATTGAATTCCTAGTGAGTGAATGGAACGAGCGAAGCGAAGAATTCTTACTAAGCGTGAGTAACAGTGGTTAATTTGACAATATTGGCTTTTTAGAGTTACACACGTAACTAAACCGTGGCTGGGCGGATTTACTTGTACGATAGCACATTTGAATGTTTGAAATTTCTATTTGTAGTTATGCTTCCTCTCGAAAAAAGGCAAAAAGGACTCTGGTCCAAAAGTCATGATACTTATTATGACTCGATTGCCGCTGTAGATCCAATATCACAAAATTGGCAATATATCTGCAACCACTCAAGCTATATAGGTGTTTTCGGTCTCATTTTGTACAGCAATTCGTTTTTTATGTAACTACAAACGGTATGCTGCTATTGTCTTTATTCATTCTGCGGTATTGGGTCAAAACGGGTTTTTCAACGAGCCCACGAGACCCAAACTACTCGAAAATTGAAATATCTCCGCAACCGCTCTAGCCATATTGTGTTTTTGGTCCAATTTTCCAGAATAATTTATCCTCTATGTACATGTTCATTCCGAGCACAATAATCGGATATTTCTTCTCAATTATCCAAGCAACAAGGCTAAAATTTCGGTGGTTTATTTTATTTTTATTCCAATTTTTAATTTAGTGCTCAATTATGGCTTTCTCAAACTGCCTCCAAAGTGCCGAGCGGGGTAACTAGTCCCACCATATTAAATTAGAGGCACTAGGGTGGGCAGAAATCCGGTTTCCCTTCAGGTACAACTGGGGGTGCAAAACGCGGAAATAGTCTTAATAGCTGATTCAGAATAAATATACCATGATAATGCAGATTATAAGAATGAAAAAAACGATAGATTGATGGCAATTGGAGTGTTTGTACCTTCGCAGACCAAAAGTTTAATAAACATTTTTGAGTTGCATAACGTAAAACTGGCTTACTTTTTGCGTAGCAAAATTGGTCTATTTTTAGTCGTGCAGAAAAATTCCTGGGGTAAACTAGAAATACTCGAGGGCCTGAACTGGGGGCACTTTGGCGGAGGCCGAAATACCTGACCGCCACGCCCAACTCAAAATATAAGAATGTACATCTTTCTAAACCACATATTCAACACTAGGAATTCACCATCTTGCCGATAAAACAAGGTATTAGTTGTAATATTTATAAAATGTATAAAACTGGTGTTCATGTGGATTGTTACTGTCCCGCCACTTCGCCGTATAAAACAATTGTTATTCATACCCACTGAACCGACGTAAATTTTGGAAATGATTGGAGATCTATTTCATTATCTGTATACAGTCCGTGAAAAAATTTTGGTGTTCAAGTGCTGGAAATGTTATACTGTGTGTTAGCGGTCATATCCAAGCTACTTATTTCAACCGGGCTACATGTTCGCTTTTCCAGAGCAATTATCTGTGCATAGTTTTGCTTTCCGGCCAGTTATGTAAAACACAGGTCCAGTGAAGCATTTATTTATTTATTTATTCATACCCACTGAACCGACTCAAATCTTGGACATTATCTGTATACAGTTTGTGAAAAAATTTTGGTGTTCAAGTGCTGGAAATTATACTGTGTGTTAGCGGTCATATCCAAGCTACTTATTTCAACCGGGCTACATGTTCGCTTTTCCAGAGCAGTCATCTGTGCATAGTTTTGCTTTCCGGCCAGTTATGTAAAACACAGGTCCAGCGAAGCATTTATTTATTGAGAAGACGCACAATATTTATTGTAAAAAATAGCTGGTACCGATGACCCAACCCAAGGGTTCGCACTGTTTAATGCAGACACTATTGATACAACGGATATCATTTAGGCACAGTTTTGTTTCAATAATTGTACAGTGGTTTAATCGTTTTATTTTACAGACGACGGATGATAATTGGAAATTATGTATTGTTACAGAAGTCGTGGATCAGATCATTTACAAGGTTTGGTATAATAAATTGTTTTGTTTAATCATTTTAAGCTGTTTTGTAGTACTCATTTTTGCTAAATTTTACTTATTAGTTTTTATGGTACTTAATGCTATAGTATATAATTTGATTTAGCTTTACTGTGTATTTAAATTGATGTGTGTTGTATTTTTGGCTTACGTTCAGCTTCACAACCACTGTCGCAAATGTTCGTCTGTATTTCGAGTTCGCTGTATTTTAAGCCGACTAACCTGTACGAACCGTGACTCTGCAAATCAAATTTAGTGTGATTCAAAGTTAAATTTATTTATTCATTTATATAACACGAAAACTACACTAGTGATGATAGTAAAAACTTATATCAAATAGTATAACCAAGTAAGGTGAGAAATGGGGAAGCTTCCACTGCCGAATCAGAAATGTAAGTATTACTGTTACAATTGATTATATATGTGTAATAAATTTTATGTTACAGTATTTTGGTTGTCAGTCAATCTACTGGTCCAACTGTTACTTATTATTTTCCTGAGTGTGTTGGGCACAATTATTTAATTGGTACGGTGCCAATAAGTTGTGTATTTTGACTTGTTACCTCTGCTTACGTTGAACATAGAACCCCGAAAATTGAGCCGAGGTCTCAGCGGCTAGCCTGTCTATTCAGCGAGAAAAAATTGTATTGACGAGCTCCTAAAATTTACCTACCGAACCACCAAACACCATTTAATTTTCAACCTGCCGTGTCAGCATTTGATATAACTGTAACAATATTATTCAGATCGTCAGTCTTAATAACGCATCGATATATTGGAATTCAAATTGCACCATGCTGTCGCATTTGAAAAGTAGCGATGCTATACGTGTAAGTACCTGTTTTGTTTTAATATTGTTAAAGCCAACTTTTTACAGATACTCTTTGCTTTCCGTTTTTTACGATACTAATCTGTGCGGACGACGATTAGCGTTATCCTGGGTTTATACCATAATCCAGTTGCTAAAAAATTTTAGGTGCATTAATTGGGAGATACCTCTGGATCAGAACTGTCGGAACCGTATTTTGCCCTGGCTTGAACGGAGGCGCTTCCGGCTTAGAAATATAAAAATTTTCAAAATTCAATTTTTTTAACAAAAGCGGTAAATTTGTTAATTGTGACCCTCTGGTTCGAGAATTTTCGAGAACGCAATATATATCGTGGTTTTAGTCTAATGATCTTTAAGAATTTGTTGGGCCATACTTTTCCATGAAGTAGTTTTAGGCGACTGATGTTAATTGATATGGACTTACTTGGGTACCTCGTTTGACTGTATCTGGTTATGGGTTACTTAGCTACCCCAAATGGGCCCATTTTGAAAATTCTTAGTCCTATGTCTTTCTTTTCTCTTTTTCCATGCAGCCGTAATGTATTAACCACTTCACTTTAGCGTGATAGAAAAGGAACCATTCTATGCGTCTCGAAACGACAGATCTAAGATATCATGACTCCGTCTCTAATCACGGTCCAAAAACCGGTCAAATTTGGACAAAATGGGCCGGACTTAGAACTTTTTCCATGTGTACATATATTTTTTACATTTTTGGATTATGTTTTTGTATTAAACCTGATTTTTAATTTATTATATTGTTTTTAAATACATGTGTCAACATACAATACCGGTGTTGGTACATTAAAAAAGTTATTATCATGTTGATGAACATGAGGCCGTTTTCTCCTATTTAAAGTCTGTCTATCATGCTCATTTGCGCTTTTCGGCCAAATTTTGGCTTTTTTCAGTATTTTTTATTTTTGATTCAGCAAAACTTACGATATAGGACGAAACTAAGAAAATCCCATCCGATACGAAGTAGGCTATGGCTTGTAAAAGCGGCAGAAAATGCAATTTTGGATATATCTTGAAAACTGATTGACTTGTTTTACTTTAAAAATGGTATGTTATGATATTTTGATACTGTCGTAAATATTTGCAAATATTAATCTGTTTTTTGTTGTTGTCGCTATGATTTTTACCCGAAAAGAAGTTTATTTTTATTCATTGAGTAAGTGGCTTAACTTGAAATGTTGGTATATAACTTTTGATTACAAAAAATTTCCTTTGTAATCATGTTAATACATTTATGGTATTATTGTGGTTACAATACGTCTAGCTTTTTAACAGTGTTAGCCTACGTTGGCGATATATAATTTGGATTTTATATATGTCGTTATTTACACCGAAATTTGAGAATTAAATCTGGGGCGATCTGCGCAATGTTTTGTAGATTCTGGGGAAAAATTATGGACATATGACATTGTCTAGAAAATTGACAAACTGGTTATAATTTGCATTTGCCCGTTGCCCCTAAAATTGAGCTAAATACTCTTATGGGGATTAAAAATGTTTAAAAATACAATATTTCTAACCTAGCACCCCAATTTGTTACATATCTCGTTCAGTGAATATAACAACTTAATTTCGGCACTAGTGTGACCGTCAGAACACGTTTTGGGCAATCTGGGGGCTTAAAAACTATATATTTCGGACCTGTTACCCCAATATGTTATATAGTCTCCTTCAAAGAATATAAGAAATTAATTTCGGGACCATTGTGACTGTCTGAACACCATTCGGGCAACCTAATTACTATCTACGCCCCTAAAATTGAGCTAAACACTCTTCTGGGGGCTTAAAAATCCATTATTTCTTACCTAGCACCCCAATATGCTGCATACATCCTTTTGTGAACATAAATAGTTAATTTTGGCACTAGGGTGACCGTCTGAACACCATTTGGACAGCCTATGTATTATTTTATGTCCCTAAAATTGAGCTACGCAATCTTCTGGGGTCTTAAAAATACAATTAGACCTAATAATCTCGTCATTGATCAACTGGCAGTTGAAAGCTACTACCACCTGAGAACCATTGGTCCATGGCTTGCTCAGTGCGAGGGTAGTGGATGTCATAGGTTGCAAAGATTCGCCCGAGGCATAAGTGATAACATAGTAATGCCAACGGGCAGAATTTTAAGATTTTTCAGTTGGAATACGAAATGGTGTGTTAGACATGAGGGAACCCAGTCAGATCATTAGGTATCGTCAGATCATCATACTCTATCTTGTGTGCTATACTGATGGTTCACTCATGGACACAGATGATGGAGTTAGAGTAGGGACAGAAGCCGTTATTGATAGTACTCATAGATTGTACTTCGCACTAGGGTCCAAGGCAACGATTTTCCAGGCAGAAATTGTTCCAATTTGTAGCTGTGCTACACATCTTGCGGAACAAGGTACTAGGGGATGGAATATTTGGATTTTCAGTGACAGCCAGGCTGCACTTAAGGCTCTACCCAGACCGGTGGTGTTGTCAGACACTGTTCTTGAACGCCATAAGAAATTAAATAGATTAGATGTTGAAAATGTGCTTTGTTTGTCCTGGGTCAAGGGACAATTAGGCATTAGGGGTAACATATTATGGTGCCGCAATGGTTGCTCGACCCAAAATTCGAAAATTTTGTTCTGACGTCGTGGGCGGCTGAAAAGTTTCACTCGGGAGTTTTGGGGCATGGAAAACTCATTGCCAGTGTGTTGATTTTGTTCTGTGACTCATGGGTATGAGGCCCCATGGATCGAGGTCAGAGGTCAATATGCCGGGTTTTTCACCCCATATTAGTACCCTTCAACGGAGATAAGGTTATTTTTATCTTAACTTAGGAATTTTTTCTCTTGTTGGTTTTATTCCATAGTAAAATGATAAATGCCGATGCCTCTTTTTTGTTTTTCGATTACGGCTCCGGTTCTAGAGTTATAGGATTTGAGGTATGGTACCCCAGTGGTTCCTCGACCCAAAATTCGAAAATTTGTTCTGACGTCATTGGTAGCTGAAAAGTTTCACCTGGTGGTTGTCGGACACGGGAAACTCATTGCCGATGGTGGTTTTGCTATGTGACCCATGGTTTCACGGGTATGGGGGTATGACGCCCATGGTTCTGGGTCAGAGGTCAAAATGAGGGTTTTTAGAATAAATGAAATAAAAATAACCTTCACGGAAGCAATGTTATTTTCATCTTATCATTCGAATTTTTTCTCTGGTAGGTTTTATTTCATAGTAAAATAATCAATGCCGATGCTTCTTTTTGGTTTTGCAATTAGGTTCCTGTTCCCGATTACGGTTTAAGCAGGGAATAACCGGAACCAAAATTTACCGGAACCGGAACCAGCAACCGGAACAGTCCATTTAAACCGGATCCGGAACCGGAACCTGGTCTTCGAAATTTATATATAGTAAAACAGATGATGGAAGAAATGAAGGTATGGTGGATTTAAAATGCATTAAAATAACTTTTACATTAAAGTTAATGTATTGCGATGGTATTATTGCCTTTCTCAAACTTCAAAGAGACTGAGGAAGGTAATAATGTTTATTTATCGATCAAATATGTCGGTTTTTGGACATTACTGCGTCAAATAGAATGTGCTTACACAGCTTGGAGCGTAGAATACACACTTTCGCTCTGTCTCCAGTCGCCTCCCTTTACTACACATACGTTTGTTGCATGTTCTTCTGTAGGAAATTTAAAATTATTGGTTTATATGATTCTAAGAGAAAATAATAGATAGAAGGTAATTTTCTGATCAGTGGTCAGAGACACTGTTTAGGCTATCGTTGGATAAACAGTGCCCGTCAATGAGATCATAATGATGATAACTTTATAATCAGAATGCAATAAATGAGACACATTGTGATGCTGCTCGCACAGTTTCAATAAATACAGTTCATTGCCTAGAAAGCAGTTTCTAGCTGCGTTGCAGATAACGTTAGTTTACTTCAATTTAGACTGATTTACCAAGTTTACAAGTGCACTGGCGGGTGCTTGACGCAATTTATGTTAGCCAAGCATACCCTAGGTATTTCTGAGTAAGCCATACTCTGTGTTACCGAGTTGAACCGGTTTAATTCAAACTTTTCCCACAGACTTCTGGATGTGTAAAATACCTGCTACAAGAATCGACCTGGCTTTGATTTAACAAACTCCTGCAGGTTATTATGAAAAATTCCTGCTCAAATTATGTGCCCTACTTACGTTTCACACGACAAATTGGTTAGTTAATTTTTTCTTTTGCTTGGTTGTATTGGAGCTTGATCATTATATATGATCATCAATATATATTACATATGTTTGGATTACAGGATGAAGCAAAAAACGTGGAAAATTTCAAACAAAATTTTTAAACCGGAATTCCGGTTCCGGTATGGTTTTTTCCCTTTGTCGGAACAGCAGCCGTAACACGATTTTCGCAGGAACCGGAACCGGAATTCCGGTTACTCCCTGGGTTTAAGGTATGGCACCCTCGTTCCTCAACCCAAAATTCGAAAATTTGTTTAGACGTCCTGGACTGCTAGAAAGTTCTACTTGGTGGTTTTCGCGTATAGGAAACTCATTGCCAGTGTTGCTGTTGCTCTGCGACCCATGGTTCCATGGGTACGGGGGCATGGCGCCCCCGTGGATCATCTCCCCAAAATTCCAATTTTATTGTGACGTCGTGTGAGGCTGATAGCTTGGAGGGTTTTCGGGCATGGGAAACTTTTTACCGGCTTTAGTTTTGTTCTAACTTGTGCGGTATTGTGTGATATCCACACATATAGCCTATCCACGTATGCTATCGAGAGCTGATTGGATGTTGTGCATGCAAAAGGCGTAGGTGTACCTATGCTTCACTACGTTCTGCTATGTCGATAGAGTTACTAGTATTAATCCTGCAAAACAAACTGCATATTGGACAACTGCTATTAAGCACACTGAACGGAAGCATGGCACATGATTATCCATTCGCTGAAAATTTTGCCAGTGGACAAGAACCGGAGTCCTCTGGTTCTGAATCGGGGGCACACGATTTTGCCAGGGGGCATTTTGTCAAGAGAAAAATCGTTAAAAATCATATCAGAAACACTTCTAAAACGCTTTTTATAGAGTGAAAAAGTGATTTGGTTACATTTTTCAGGGGTCCCTTTTTCAATTCCAGTTAAGGGATTTTTTCTTACTTGTAAAAGGGATCAGAAACTGCAAAAAGCATCTTTTGAACCATTTTTTACTGAAATTAAGCAAATTCTTAACTTCAGTAAAGCAGTTGTCCCACACCCTCTCCACTTTGCAAAAGCCAGATCCAATAATGGCGTTCAAAAGTATACACAAGCGATATTCTATAAGGAATGTATTTTCCTTCGCTTAAATTGATTAGGTGACACTCTTATAAACGCTTTAGGCTATATTTTTGATACATTGAAATGGCTTATATATTTACGATTATAGTTGACTAGTCTTTCGTGTGGCAAACATTGGTTATTGGAATGAAAAGATTTGATTCAACGCGTATCGTAGGCATAATCTGCATCGTATTAGGATGTAAAAGGAGGTGCTGCAAAAATTTCAATTGCGTCGAATTTTTTTCTTTTATTTAGCAGTTGTTTCATAAACGATTATTTACATTAACATATTCTAATTCCAAATGAAGGGGTGGTCCATATAGTTAACCTGACAGTATAATAAATTCGCGTCAGTTTTGCAAGGGGTTAGGCAAGAAATCATTGCTGTAGTTCAAACACTTACTTGCGTCTACAATAAAATAGATTTACGAATCACATATAAATGGGCAAATGTTAACCCTGTGATGAAACATGCTTGACACAGATGCGCAATCCAACGTAATTTCAAAACAATAGAGCACAGTCTTTTCTATATGATGATTGATACCGGATAACAGCATCAGCTCCAATGCGACTTAGTCATTTACACACCAAGTAGATTCGTAATGCAAACCATTCGTCATTCGACAGTGTATGGTAATTATTATTTTTTGTATGTTTCCAAATCATTACCCGTATTGCCCCGGCACTGTGTGGTTATAATAATATTATTGTTATGACTACAGATTGTTTTGTGGAAACCAGCTGAGCTGGAACAGTACGGTGATTGGAATTATATAATAATAAATAAAACGCTGTTTTCACCAGGGAAACAGTCATAATCTGTAATTTTTTGGCTTATGTACTCTGCATTTGTTGCCCATCGAAAAGGGGATGAAATAAAAATGCAATTCGATTAAGCCTTGAATACCGGAAGCGTATTGCGTGTGTTGTTGTGTATGTATTGAAAGAATAGTGTTGAATGTGGTGGAAATTGCGTATTATATTGATTTTGTGTTATCTGCCCTGTCGAGCGAGCAACACTCATTTCTGGAGAGCACCGTAGTTGTCAAAACGATAATAATGTTTGCCTGTCTCGAAAAATGAAGTAATTCTAATATAATGTAAAAAAGTTATTACCAAAAGTTATTGGAAGTAATATTTTTATGTATATTACGTCATATTTTGCGCGTTTAGGCATCATCGGGCGCATAAGTAGGACTATGGCTGTCCTATTGGTTCTTTTGTAGAATTATTGGTTTTCAGTAGTTGTATTATTGTCTCTCAAAAAGTCTAACGAATAGTATCTCATCTCGGTTTGGCAGCAACATAATACGTTATAAGGTCTTTGGAAACGACTCATGATCGTTATGCGGTTTTCATGGTATTGACGATCGTCTCATCTTCAACAATCACTTGGCTTCATTATATATATATATTTGTATTGGCTGAACTTAGTACGAATATTTTGTTTGACCCAGCCATTCGAAATATGCCGGAAATCTCGAAGGAGTCAAATCTTCATTTTTGGGAAATAATGTGAAACTGGTGCCCGCAAAATTTTTATGTTACATTTTCTATTTTAGGTGATTGCAACTGTCCTGAACAAAACATATTATCATGCTGTAATGCAGTATTTTGACAGTAGAAATAAAAGTATAATGAATTTCAAAAATATTAAACAGAAAACGCTAACTTAAGCAAATTAATAAATCGTGGATATAGTATGTTGATTTCGGTTTGCTGATTTGTTGAGCGGACAAACATAGCGGTTTTCAAACAGAGAAATCCCACATTACCAACTGTGAAAACACCAGAACAGATATGCTTGCTTTCGGTTGTAGATGAAACTATCTCATGATGGATTGTCATGTTTTTAGCTTCACCCAATTGAGTTTTGAAGCCTTCGTTTTCAAAATGGACCGCAAAATCATTTCAGTGATATTGATCAATCTAAATGGTTTCTTTAAACCTGCAGCTATATTTCCATATCGAGAAAACCGAATTTTGGCGTGCGTACATATGCCATTTTCTGTATCACCGAAGCCTATCAAGCTTGATGTATCTGAATTTTTAAATATCGTGTTCGGTAGATTTCCGAAAATTAACGCAATTATGTGTTGTCGCAATTTGATTTTACAATAGTTAAGGAAAGATGGCAAAACAAATTTTTGCTGAACCATCTTTCGCGAAAGTACTGTTTATATTTCTGTCCGTAAGTGTAGTCAGCACTTAGAGTCTTCGACTACAGCAGCCGGTCAAAAATGAATATATTCTCTCACGACGTCTTTAATTGCCGTAAGCTTATAAGAGACTACAATTTTTTTAGGATCACATGACTGCTGCGATCGCCACATCGTTAAAAGTTCCGGATGCATATACATACAGTAAGCTAATAAAAGTGTTTTTTGTATTTCCACGTACAGTACGACCATGATATGACTTTAGAAAGATATGCCTTTAGAAATAGCGAGCAGCTGTCATTTTTGTCAGGTAATATTAACAATAAATTATGTAACAGGATATACGTCTACCGAATTTTATTATATCAGAAACAGTTGCGAAACAATATTAATTTACCATTGTCTAGATGGGAGACTCACTTTGAATTAAGCCAGGAGTATAAGTCATCCTAACAAAGAACTACATTTACTAAGTTTTTAGTGTTTCGGTAAGCAATATTTAGAGATATGGTTTTTGTACTACATACCCTATAATAATATTATAAATACTGTGACAGTCAAGCGTTGATCGAACATTCGAGCTTGCTTGGTTGCCGCTAACATACGGTTCCTTTTGTGTGCTGACAAAAGACTTTGTGCCTGCCATCAATGACATCGACTTTAGTACTCGGTACTTGAAAGAAGTCTTGTTCGAAATTCGATCAAAATGCGACTAATAGGTATTGAGTAGTTGTGGTATCGTTCGAATGGTATCATGAACAATGTTTGAAGTAGGTTGTATTTTTGAGTTGTGGGTATTTTTCCTCAGATATTTAATTTAAAATACATTGAAATGTCGCTGATTTTTCCAGTGCTGACACACCTAGTGCAATACTAGTGTCAATCGGACATAGCGCTACTACATTAGGAACTCAACAGAACACATTGTGTATACTAGTATAGACAAGCTTTAAAAGTGCTAACATAGAGTGTAATTTTATTGGTTTTATAGTACTGAAACCAACAACGATGTCTGCTCATTTGAAGCTGAATCAACGGCCCGATCGTGATGATGAGAAATTTAGTCGTCCAAAAGTTGACTTGTCGCTCATTGTAGTCGATATTGGGATTAGTTTGGGTAAATTTCAGGTACGAAAAGTGTTTGCTTATTGTTTAGAAGCGCGTGGTATTTAATATTTTTGACTTTAGTCTTTTTTCGTCAGTTTTAGTTTTCGATTGTTGTCAGTGAAAATAGGAATATAACAGGAAAGGTTTGGAGTAAGAAATTATCAATATAGGAGGATGTGCATTTTGTTGGTTCTCTAATAAAATATCGTATATTACAGAACTTACTATGAGATCCTTCAATTTGTTTTCGGTGCGAATTGTAAAAAGATGTATCGTTGATATCATTCGGCGAATGTGTATGTATATATAGCCGGCCGGGCTTGGTGAGGCATTTTGGGATACCTTACCTTTCCCGACCAGTGAATTGTCCGCAGTTGATGCGATTCCCGAACTCCTTCTGTTGGTAAATGTATGGCATGACCACCGGCGATAGGACTGAATGATAGGTAACGAACGTAGGAAAATTTAATTTTTAGGGAACCCGTCCACAACCGTCCCTTCTTGTGAAAGTTTCCCCGAATAATTGTGGTTGTTCGCCGTGCAGCGAACAAAATTCTAGGGTTGAAAAATTGTTCGGAGGACAATACTTTTCGGGTGCAAGATTTTTCGATCTTTCCAATGAGACCGTTCCTGTGCAAATTTGATACGGATTCCCGGACTTATTTAGGTACAATTAGGAGCACCCTCGAAAAATGGGTATTTGGTTAAATTAGAAACAACGCGCTGTGCGCACATTGGGTACAGTAACCCTATGAATATTGCGAAAATTTTTCCGATGGGCATGTCACCAATAGCTATGTTTCTCTCCTTAAATCCGACCCAAAATGTAATTCTCCGATTCTAAAAAGATAACCCCATTCCGCTGAAGCCCCCGAAGCTTTTGATTTTTATCGTAAACTTGGATGGGCATGTCTCAGAGTCCGGCTGCCCTTTTTGGTAGGAACCCTATGGTATTGGGTACCAAAATGATCTGCTGGAGGAGCCGAGTTCCAGACCGCGCCGTGCCCCGGAGGCGATCAAGGGATTATGAGCCTTTTTGTGTTCCGCTACTGTGTTTGTTTGCTTTCCATCCTTTTGTATCCGCAGATGTCTAGTCACCCTTATTATATAAATTTAAAATTAAAATATTATTAATATATTTATTAAGTAACTATTGTTAGTTAACTTAAAAATTTAATATTAAAATTATAGTTATTAATATATTAATAAACAAACAACAAAGTAATATAAGTAATGTATATGAATATATGTTGATGTATCTGCTTGGCGTGTATTTATAAATTTAATATTAAAATATAGTTTATTAATATAGTCATTAAGTAAATATTGCATAATTTAATTATAAATTTATTAATAATTATATATTTATATGAATTATTTACATTTATATGTCAATTAAGTAAATATGAAACAATAAAGTAGTATAATTTAATACTTTAGTATATATATGTAGGAATGTTCATATATTATGTCTAGACAGGATTTAATGAAATAAAATGCTTCCTATCAGGTTTTTTCAAAATTCTGTTGTGCTAAAATGTGTGTTTTTGAAAGTTAGGTGTTTTTTTGACATTTATGTGTGTTTTTTAATTAACACGCAAATAGGTGTGTTTTTTTGACATTTACCTGTGTTTTTAATTGACCCACAAATACCCAAATACCCTGTTTTAGCGTTACAGGGAAGGTCAAGTAATGATAATTAACCGGCTACTAGCAATTTTATATTAATGCGTGCGTTATATATTTATACAATGGACTAATCAGTTATATTTAGCACTAATTTTTTCATATTTCAGAATTTATAGACTTAGGTTCCACATTTATAAACATGGCCAGCTTATAAGCATTCAGCGGTTAAACATTTTGGTTTTTGTAGCCTTTTAATTAAACAGCTCAGGTGTGCTAAATTTTGTGTTTTTTGAAATTTAGGTGTGTTTTGAAATTTCACTGTGTTTTTGCACTAAGAAAAACACAAAACACCCCGCTTCCTATAGTTACTATTAATAATTTGTATTAATTAAGTGAACATTAATTAATATTAACATTATTAATTTTATAATAGTAATGACATAAATCAGGATTAATTTTAGGAGAAATTAAGGGGGAAAGCGTAGGGTTTTGGAAGATGACAGCTCTGGGGTTTAAGCTGTTTGAAAAATTAGGGCAAATCGCCTAGAGAAGCGAAGACTTTGCTGACTAAGGTCTAGGACCCTGGAAATATTGTCAAAAATCGGTGTTCGCCAGACACGCTCATTAAAATTAATGAACGTCTGAATTACTTTAATCTCCAAAGGAGTTCTCTTTGAATTAGAACTACCGTCACCGGAGGACCTTTGTTAACCTTTAACAAGGGGTTACTGTCACCGGTAATTCTTTGTTTTTGTTTGGATGGTCGTGCAAATGGACGAAGGCTGTACGAACGGAGGAGATGGTACGTAGGTGTGGGGATGGGAGGTTATGAATCATAAGCTAGACTTAGTCAGGACAGGAGAACTTGTTGTGGTAGAGCCCTATTTTATGTAGCCATTTTCCATCTCTGTTTGAATGACTCGACCCGTCCTCCGTAGTCCGCCCGTCGCGGAAGCTTGACACCAACCATTAGGAACATCTTCAGTTCAGCGGAAGTCATTCTGAATTTCCCCCAGTGATGAGTTAAAGCAGAAACAAATCGAGACACTCGCGAAGAACAATTTACATGAATACCAGAGTCGAGTTTGGAGTTTGGAGCGGAACGAGGTTAAACAAAACTTTTCTATAAGTATACTTAGAATGAAAACATACCAAATCAACCTTTGCCAGTCTTTTGGTTTCAAGCATGCTTATGAGGTTTTACTCATCATTTGCGTATGCATTTTACCAAACTTATACATTCGCGAAGTTGTTATTAGGAACCGAAGAGAGGCAAACACCTGCCGCGTAAAATTCCCTCCAGGAATTTCATTAAATTGCACGATATTTCAGTTACAACTTTCAAATTGCACAATAATTGAAATAATGAAATTATTTCAACCTGGTCCATGAACACGCTGATTCGAAAATGAGATGACACAACTTGAAGCTCAAGTTGCAAATAACTCAAAATTCGCTATGTTTAATTTTTGCTGAGTTATACGTACAGGTTTGGTCTTTCAAATAAGACCTTAAGGTTGAAGGAATTCAACCGGGTTCATCTGCCCGGTAATCCAAAAGGGGGTCCTCCCACATAAAATTTCAGTTGTTCATAGCTTAAAATTCTGTCAAGAATTTTGATGATTTTTTCTCTGTAAAAAGACACGGTAAGTATTTCATTTTAGCTATCGAGTCCGTCAAAGCGTTTAAATATTATAAAAAATGTGAAACCGTGCGGAGCAAAATACAAATTTCCACAGTAACACAGAGTTAGCTTGGTTTAGTTTTATAGACATATTTTAGATTCAGCTTTATAGTAATATTTGCAGTTTCTCGTTTTCCTCTTGCCTTTTGAGTCTCATCGGGGCAGCTCGGCTTTATCGGAATCGCTAAGGTCCGATATATTATCGCTGCAAATGCAATATTAAATATTCCAATGTTGGTAAATTTAACTGCATACGGCAAAACATATACACAAAACTTTAGCAACATCGCGAGATGCGATGTCGGGTTTGTCAGGTCCCGAGCTAATGGATCATGTTTGCGTAGGGCCGGCGACTCGGTCTAAAGAAATCGAAAACATAGGTCGAGTCCAGCTTCAGTGCGAAATTTCACAGATCCATTAGGCACTGGGACAAATTTAGAAAAGCAAAATTTTATGGTAGCCCCATGATTTTATGTGGTTGGGTTAGTAACACCTTTCGTAACCGTTGAACGTTTTATTCTAGGATAGGATTTAGGGTATATTTCTTAACGAAACTTCTTTACGATTGCAGCTACCGTTGGATTACGTGATTACGAATCCGATTTAATGACTAGAAACCGCGAAAATCTAATTAAGTTTCTAAACGAAATAAGATGCTCACAGAGTGTCACTTCGATATTTTCTGCACCAAAAGTTACTTACTCTAGCAGAGGTACCAATAACTGGACTAAATTGAATATCATCGGGCTAAAAACGTATGAACTCATGGATTCGTACAATATAGTTATACAATTTACGTAAAGTGAAGGATGAATAGAATCTGCATGAAGCGCCACAAAGGGATTCGTAACAACGTGGTTCGTTAGTATAGGAGGGTCCCATTTCTACACAAGTACCATTGCTTCGCAGCGACGAGAGCGACCCATTCATATAACATAATAATTCCCTTTGAGACGTAGAGTTCAGACATACAAACCGTTTCAACCTTGACTTTTATTTAGTGGTAACAATTATGAGAATTTTTAAGAGGCGACACAGCACCGCCGCTGTTCCATTCTTCGGGTGTCAACCTTTAGGACTTTGGTTAACACGTCACAAGAACTCATAAAACTCAAATCACTTTCTATCCTAAAAGTTAGTGGTTTTACGCTGTCTTTTAAAACAAAAAGAAAATTTAGAAAAATTGACTTTCTTAGTAAATTGTAGTCGATATTTTATACAATAGGATTCTTGCAGTAGATTGCGAGAACCCCTGTTTTTTACTAGCAACATAGAAAAAGCTTGCACCGAACCAGGCTGTAGGTCTTCTGTGAACCTCAAAACTGTTCATCACTTTCAATTTAGTAATTTTCCCTGGATACGGCTCGATCCAGCATCTTCGCAAAATTGTACAAATTAAAACTAAATTTCGTATATAAAGGTAAATATCAGTTTCCTCACGCTTGCTACGCTACGCATTATGTACAAAACGTGTGGTTACATTTGTTAGGAAGTAATACTTCTAGGAAAATTTTAAAAGTTAGAACTTCGGCTTCAATCTACTGCTACCGGGACGGACTACCGATTTGAGAAATAGGATGTCCGCAGTGGACTCTTCTGGTTCGCAGTGGTTCACGAGTGTAACCTATGAAATGTTCGTGTACAAAATGTTTGAAGCACAACTGAGTAGATTTTAAGCACTAAATATATACCTATATACTCACTTGTATCTTTGATGAGCAAGAATGATGTTGCCGAACGCGATCTATTCACAACCCCGCTAAAATCATCACTAGTGGACATCAAATCCACCTTACAATTTCCACGTTCCTTCGAATCGGTAACAACATCTCTGTTCCATGTTGATTATATTGAACTTTTGTCGCACCGGCCAGTCACACTATTTATGTTAAGTCTCGACGAACTGGCCATCGTATAAGTTCGAGTAGTCTTTTAAAAGAGACCGCTTACACCACGTGCCGTTTAAAATTTCTCTGCACTATTGCGCGTACATACTTGTGTAAGCTAAATGCATCCCCGGGAGCACCAAATCCTGACCCGAAGACGAATAGCCATTCAGAGTTTAGTAGTATTTGCCCTGTGTTAACGAATAATTTACTCAAATTTGTTTCACCTAAAAGTATTTCAAGTTAGGAAATTCAATGTAACTATTTAGATTTTAAGTGAGTAGTCGTAATAAATGAGCCAGAAGCATACTGTTGTGTCATGTCATTCGAATAGGTCGTACTGTTTGGGAGTCATACCATCTTCTTGCATTATAATATTATCTCTGTTGTATGATGCCGTTATTTTTATTCGTTGGTATGTTTGTATTATTTACCATATACCTGTATGCTTTGTCACCGTAATCGATTTATTGTAGAATAGGATAAGTGTAGTTGAATGACCTTCTAAACTTCGTCTCAAAGAAGCATACTCGAATTGTAAGCCTAACATTTTCCCATTTGTTAACCGCCATTAGATTACCTGAACCAGCTGAATGGCGTTTCGTTACTGGAATCGAGCGATTAGTTTTCCCATTGGCGCCGAGTTAACTGCATCGCGCGATCCATTTTCTGCCTTGTTTCTCATTGTAGTAAGGTAAGCGCAGCCACCATTGGAGGATTTGCCAGAGTCGATTAAATTCATGTGACATACGACTGTGTGAGGTCAATTAAAAAAGCGAGGACCCAATATTGGACCTGACCCTTTCATCTAACGGCATAAGCTTTGTATTTGTGAATGTATACTCGTAGTGAAGCGCTTTTGCGGCTCGCTAAGCTCAGTTACTTCTTGGGACAAACCAAAAATAATAAATTAATTAGGAACGTCCTTGAGGCTTACGATAGCTGGCGTTGTATGCGCATGGCGTTTTAAAAGTACGCAACGCAGCAGCGTAACAACGCTGTTCATATATCTGTCGAATGGGTATATTTGTTGCTCTTTAATTACACATTTTGTTAGCTTCATTTTAAGTTGTTTACAACAGTGTTATGGTTTGAGTTTTTCAGTACCAAGACGTTTTACTATTTCTTGAATCGCTCGAACGTATGAACATCAGCAACCGATACCGCAAGTATCGACCAAACTTAGTCAGCTACAAACGACACTACAAAAAATGGTAAGTTGTAGGTAAAGATTGCACTGCCTGCAGTAAGAGTTGCGCTTTGCATTTGTGACTATAGCCCTACTACACAACAATTGCATTTCTTTGTACTTATAATTTGAACTGTAAAGTTTATTGTCGAAATGTTTTGAAAATTAAATCTTTCCGGTAATCGGGCATTCTCTTTGAATTTTGGACCGGTGGTCAATTATATTTATATTCAGTAAAATTTGCTCGAAATCAGACCATAGTTTTAATTTTGCTAACGGGGTTATGTTTTACTGTTTTGTAACAGGATCGGGAATTGTAAATGTGTTCCTCCTGCACCCCGCTCAATTATTGTAAAGTAGTCACAAGTCAAGGTCCACTTACAAAATGCAATTTTTTTCTTGCGCATAAAACCACCTCCAGTAGAACCACTCACGAGTTCATTATTTTCAAATTTGCAATCGTTGTGCTCCCACCCAGACCTGTCACATACTCAAATTTTTTTTATAATTCGATCAGATTAGCGTTTGAATTAGTGTATATAAATGTAATACTGTTGATGAGGGGTGGGGACACTAGGGCTTATTCACACCAAAGTTTGGAGGGATCCAGTCACTTTATCGGTTTAGGTTGGTGCCACTCACACCACAATACTAAGGGGCTACTCATAATGCGCTAACGCCGGCCCTGTTACCCGTATATTGGTGAGGTTTGACAATGTGCATTGTTGGTTTTTTAGGTGACACGCAGAACTCAACTTTGGCTCAGCGGATTGATATTCGTGATTTCTCATTTTAAAACTAGAAATCTATTATTAGCTGGGCATGAAGCCCGACGAAAAAATATTTCCATGAGACCCAAAATACACGAAAACGGCGACATCTCTGTAGCAGCGATGTTGGTCTCATTGTGTAAGGCAATTATCCTCTATATAGCTGCAAATGGAATGCCGCTGTTGTCATTATTTCGCTGCCAGGTTGGGTCAAAGTGGGCTTTTACAAGGACTTATGAACATAAAATACACGAAAACGGCAATATCTGTTAGCCCACTCGAGCAATATAAGTGTCGTTTGTATTTTTTGGTAGGGCAATTTATCCTCTGTGTGATGTCATTTCGATTCTCTAAATATGCAACAAGCTTATTTATTCTCACTACTATCCAAGTGTAACAGATCCATACGGATCGTTACGAGGTGGATAATCCTGACCACAGCCTAATGGCCAACATTTAGCGAAAACCCATAATCTTGACCACACGATAATGGTCAACATTTCTTTGAACACAAATAATCCTGACCACACCCAATGGTCAACATTTTTTCGAACAAAAATAAATCTGACCACAGTGCAGTGGTCAACATTTTTCGACCACCAATAATTATGTCCACAGTATAATGGACAACATTTTTCCGAATACCAAAAAATCCCGTCCACAGTGTAATGGACAACATTTTCCGAGTACCAAAAATCCTGTCCATAATGTAATGGTCAACATTTAATCAAGTCCCCCAATAATCATGACCACATGTATAGTGGCCAACTTTTTCGAATTCAGCCACCAGCGTCTCCCCAACCTGGAACACCCGACCGGAATAGCCCAAAAGGGTACGGAACCCAACCCCGCTTTATAATACGTACATTTATGTAAGCAGAACCAATTAATCGCCTCTTGGCGCCAGCAAATATATATATTGAGTTCCCCTATGCTTACCCATCGACCATGAAAGCCCTGTTGTCACTTCATATGTAAACCGCCTAACCGGCACAAACCCTGAACCACAGTATATACGCAAACCAGTAATTGATATAATTCACAAGATCAGTGCAGTTATATAAGTATATAATTACAACAATTCATAAATTATCCGGTAAATATGTAAATAATTGAGATAGAACTGAAACTCAAAGTATATACGTACGTAATCGGAACAAATTCAATAGCATTCTATATATTTATATCTATATATAGAGGTAAACGGAATGATCAGGTTAGAGAGTCCCGCTATGTAACCGAGTTGCATTTTCAGTATTTCGGCCTGCACCGCCGACGTTGTTTTGGATCAAGATGGGTATCTTTGTTGCTATTTCAGGGATGGATATTCGTTAAGGAATTATAACCCTACGTACTGTCGTCTATATCCATCTATATACCTATTGATTATAGTGCCCTGAAGGCACGCCTTGTTATATATATATTGGCATCATCACGGTTTTTACCATGTTATTGTTAGCCATAAAGGCATCATTGATATATATGCTCGAATTGCGTACCATTGATATCATTTTTGTTATACGTTTGATGGCCATAAAGGCGCGTATCCGATATATATTATCTTGATCGTATCATACTATTGCGTACCGTGAAACCGATGTTGTTGCTCGTAAATGTGTTTTCAGGTACAAAATCCAGCAAATTGATTGGGACATAAATTGTTAACCAGTTATATATAATATTGTACCGTATTCATACCGTTCATTGTTATCGTATCAAGGCCATAAAAGCGCCGCCCTATTGTTGCTATTGTATACCGTTTCATGATCATGTTGTACTATATTTGTACTGTTTATCGGGTTGATCAGGCCGTAAAAGCGCCTGCGTTTTACTATGATTTTATGCACCATGCTTGTCATATCTTGTTGCATTTTTGTGTTTTTAGGTTGGAAATACGACTGGGAGAATGTAACATGTTTGGGATGATTTTAGAAGGAATTTTAGGAATTTTTATGCGTGCAAATTGGTATTTTATAGATATAGAACGCGAGTATGGCGAGCTCTTGCCATACGCGATTTTGTAGGAAGATAGGACGGTACGACTCCCTCGCTGAACTCAGAATAAGGGTCTACGTATGAATTGCCCTACCCCGAATGGTAGGACCACAAAATTGGTTACGAATCGTTATTGAAATGACTGGCCGTGACGGACACCCGTCGCGACCGTCCTCACGAATGAGGACCACAAAAAGATGTGGCTCTTCGCTCGAAAGCGAACAGCGATTGAGAAAATTCCCCGAAAGATATAAGTTCAACGTCGAATTATAAAGTTTACCAGTGCTCGCTACACTGGTGATTTGCTAGGTGTTACGAAATATTATCTACCAGCGTTCATTCGCGCTGGTTGAGATAAGGAAGAAAGTTAGAAAATTTAGGAAAAGTTGGTACCGAAAATATCGGCTCCGGTCAATAACTCCGGAACCGTTGGGAATTTCGAAATTTTATACTTAACATTTCTTATAGATAATTTCACGATTGGGAATTTCGAATGAGACCGGTTTCGTGGAAATCCGATCCGGATCCACGGACTTATGAGCAATCAAATGTGTACGTGAGCCGGTAGAATACAATTATTGAAACAACTCTACGAATATTGATCACAGAACTATTTACCCACTATCGTTAGAATCCCCAGATCCGCGGCTTTAATTTAAGCCCGGCCCGGTCCCGCTGCGCCCACTTTTAGATACCCCATAGGAAGATTTCAGAAATAACGCCCCGACGGCCGTGTCACCCCTCATTGGATTCCCCGTATCGAGACCAACCCAATAATGTATAACACACCCCAGAAAAGTATGTCCCGAACCCAGGGGAGCCGTTTAAACACCCCGATTTTTGAAAATTTTGGCATGGACCCTCCCCCAAAAGCTTATTTCCCCCTGTAGACCGAAAACGGTCCTGTTACATATCAATCTGCTCGGACGGACATACCGAGTCCGAATCCGAGGCTTATTTGGCACTTTGGTCATCTCTCCGGAACCCCCACCCCTTTTTTACCCTTTTGCCCTTCTTTCTTTTTCTTTTGTTTACATAAGCCGCAGCTCTTATTGATGCCGTCTGTAAGTAAAATTTATATGAAATAGATAAGCTAATATAAAAGTTATATTTAATGCCGCGTCTTTTCGTTGGAAGTTCTCCCTACACACACGAGTGTAACTATATACTTATACTTGCGGAGTGCCTTTGATATCAAATCGATAGCTCTTTGAGTACACAATAGTGTTAGTATCAAGTTTATGTATATTGGTCCGTCGCTTGATGTGTTGCTGCATCTTTACTAGCCCAGTCGTCGTGCAATGAGTAAACGGGGTTTAATCTGATCGTTAGCTTTGTACAAATGTTATATTAGCCGTGTGTGCAGTTAAATTGTCAACAGTTTCCAATTTATATTAAAGTCGTATATATTTGATATTAACTATATTAGGAAGTTAGCCTTTCTTATCAGTATCGGCCCGTGTGGAGTTTTATATGAAATTAGTGTAAGAATCACATTAATATTAGCCCGACGCGAAATTTCTGGAGAGTTGTGTGTAAGGGTTTAGCTTTTAGCTCTTAAAAGTTTATATTAATTTGGTATAAGTTCGTATTAAGCTTATATTAGAGTGGTCATAAATCACCCACGTTGCGTATAAAATTTAGATAAAATCGGCCCAAAACTTTTGGAAATACGATCGGAATGTGGCCGATAAGAGTATTGACTTAATTTAATCACATTAAATCAGAAATTGGAGCAAAAGTGCTGAATAAGCACTTTAACGGCTCCAAGATTTAAAATTTCAAATTTTTAAAATCTAGTATAAAAGCAGAACGGCGTAAACAAGACAGCGTTCAGTATGACTTCGGCAGCGCAGAGTTCGGTCGTTTTGCAGACCGGCTCTGGCGCTTGTTTTAATTGGTATTTGTTCATCTTTCGAGTTTTATTAGTTTTATTTTCGTGGTTGGTCGTGCGGGAGTACGCGGATGGGCGATGGATGCTGAAACGAAGGACCGGACTCTGTAAGTATGGACAGGGAAGGATGCCCTGAGAAACTTGGTATAACTAACGTCGGTTAGGTTAAATCCGTCTGCAGAAGCGAATAGTTTATAATGAAACAGCGTGTTGATTAGAATTAAGCCTTGGTGGACTCCCTGTCCATACTTTATTTTTACATGATAGACCTGCCAGTCCTAGCTCGTCCCGCCGACCCATAGCCGCTGTTAACTATTCGAAATAATGGATCAGGCACCCGAAGTCGTACTGGACCTCCCTCGGTCATTGAGTTAGGAAACAAACAAACGCGACACTCGCGTCAAGATTCAATTTTGCATGATTCCCTGAGTCGAGTTGAGACTGAAAATTTTAGTTTGAGCTGACCGAGGTTAAATAAACCCTGTTTTGATTGGAAAGTATTAATCGAACTCCGAATCATCCGCAGTCATGACACATTATGTTGGTGAAGTATTTTGCTAAGGACTTTACGCTAGATGTTTTCTTGGTTTATTGATTTCTTTGGACGTGAAACCGTCCGTCGACTTGGAAGCTCTGCCAATTGGAATTGCTTCGTATTTCTGGACCGTGTCACCATAGGAACCCAGCCGAATCCTATCTATAAGGCGACAAGAACACGGACAACGTATTTTGGATAAAATTTTGGGTTGAGTCGCAGTCAGATATACTTATCGAAGGCAACGCTAGCGAGCCAGTTCACCTAGGTAGAAAGTTGGCGCATTTCAGGAATTACCTCAGCAAATTTGTTAAAACTCAACGCGGATCTCTAGGAGGATCCGAACTATAGGTTCAATGTTTAAAATGTTCAAATATCGAGTCAGAAATTTAAACCGACGACCCGCAAAAAGGGGTCACTCCCAGCAAAACGCGAAAATTCAAGTATCTTAAGATCTCTTCCAGGAATTTTGTCAGAACTTCGATAGTTTCTTCGTAACAATGTCCTCTAATAAATGGGACTCTAAAATTCGTAAATTTCGAGTCGGAACCCCATATCCGACGGCCCTGAAGACGCCTAACCCCACCAAAAATGTAAAATCAAGATCAAAATATTTTAAGACCCTCTCCAGGAATTTGGTTGGAACCTTCGCTGTTTCTTCTTTGGAATGTCCGCCACCGGACACCACTCTCAAACTTAGCATTATCGGGTTGGAATCACAAACCCGATGGCGTGGAAGCGGCCTGACTCTGTCAAAAATGTGAATACATGGCTAAAATTAAAATATTTCAAGATTCCCTTCAGGAATCTTGGTGGAACTCCCGCGGTTTCTTCGTAAGTATGTCTACTTTTAGATATCGTCACGAAACTCAACTTTATTATGTTGGAATCACAAACCCGACGGCCCGATAGGGATCTGTCCTTACCCGAACTTCGCACGTTAATAACGTGACACCTATCCCAGGAATTTTAATGATTTCTCTCGCCTACGTAGAGGCTCTTTGGACCTTTCGTTTAAGCTATTGAGCCCGGCAAAGCCGTGGTCCGTTCAAAAGTTATAGGCAGTTCAAACCCGACCCGTACAACCGTTGCTCAGATTGCTTTTTAAATTTTACAAGTTATGTCATTTCTGTAAGTCTGTTTTGGTCTTGCTTGTCCACATATTTTGGCTAGGCACGAAAAATATTATCTTCCCCAGTGTTGATAAATTACATCACCAGTGAAAACATTTCGAACTTCAAGGTTATCGAAGTCGCTAAATGCGACATCGAGTCTATCGGGCCTTGGCCCGACGGACCATTTTTGTGAGGACCGTTGATCCGGTCCTAGAAAATCGATACGTAAGGTCCAGTCCCCGTGCAAAATTGCACTAAAAAAGACCGCCAAAGCGAGGAGTTATTGGAAGTCAAAAGACTCCACCAGAGCCAATTGAACTGTGCTCAAAATTTAGCTCGAATATTGCGAACCGAACAATCTAAGGAGACAAATCGAGTAGGATTAAGCTAGAAAATTGGCTACGGTTGTCCTGACAAATTTTATAGGGTCATTCTAAGTACGTATGTATGTATGCGAGTAGGACAAAAATAAATCTCATACCGTAGTCGCACCCTTAGAAAAGAACTCAGGAGTCGTACCGAAGAACAGTATATAGCATTGTCATGGTATTGATAAGTATCCCTGTATTGTTGTTGTATTATGTTGTCATAGGCTAACCTCATCGCTACTAACTGCGAGTATAAGTAACCGATTATCATGTACCATAGTTTTGTGATTCGAATGAGCAAGATGAAGTCTCGCAAACGCCCCGTTGCACGCTCAACCCCGTGTACCCCGCCTCGTTTCCGCCTTTCGCTTGCCTGGGCCTATCGTTGCGTCGGAGTACCCTTCCTGTTAGCAAACATAGTACCGAGTAAATAGTTAGCTCGATGGCGCCTTTATTTTATCGATGACTAACCGTAGCACTTATCGGTACTGATTTTTGACGGACCCACTGTTTTTCATGAGTAAGGTAAGCGCAGCTGTCATAAGATAAGGCTTCATAGTATATGCCGTGATTTGACCCAGATGTGAGAGTTCAGTGAAAAAGGCGATGACTCCGCAACCCTCCCCAATTGAAGCTCTGCTCATTGCGTATTAGCGTGCCATCATTGTGACATAACGCTTATTGTATTCGCCCGTACAATATGTATCTGTCCGTGTACCCATAATTTTTGTGCAACTCATCAATAAACGCTCACTGAAAACCCAAATTGTTCAAGTGTTTTGTTGAGCCGTAGTAGCGTTAGGAACTGAAGGGGTTTGAAATCCGTCACCCCAAATCGACGACCCACGTTCAGGTTTGACACGCGCATCGAAGAAGCAAACCTCAGTGTGACTCGCCGATTACAAATAAGTTTGTTAATTATTGTTGTTGTAAAAGTACGACTGGTGCGACTCACATACTGAAATTGTAAACTCACGCTGAGCACCCAAAATAGGAAACAGATACACGCGCGGATCCGACGTTGAACGTCTAGGGATTTGTCGGACCCTAGTGGGGGCCACTGGCTGAAGTAAAGCTAAATAAATTGCCCATTTTGAGAAAGTTAGAAAGAATTTTACACTTCCCGGGTTAAACGAGGATAGGGAATAGTGGTACGGTCTCTTTGGCCTGTGAGCAGGTGACGGATCCGACCTCCCTGGGGACCTCAAAGGTAGTACCTCGTAGACTACGTGCGCAACCCGTCCGACAGGATCAGAACACATCCTGTGAAGCGCTCCTGCGGCTTGCTAAGCTCCGTCATTTCTTGGGCCTGACTCGCGTGGGAAAAGACATTCGAGTAATTGAAACCCATCAGGTCCGCCCTTGAAGTCACGATAGCCGGGGTCGTATGGGCATTACGTCAGGGAAGTGCGTAATGCAGCAGCGTCACGTCGATTTTATTACACAAGCGACATATCTGATATTCGGTTCGTTTTGTGCGTCGATGCTGAATATAGCAGTGTATACCTCTCTATTTTCCCATTCAGCACTCTGAATTCACTACCTTAACGATAAGTCAGGCTACTAATTTAGATTTAAATATGTTACATGTTGATGGTGAATGTTTAGTGAGGCATTGGGTTTCGAAATGGCCTATCAAAACCTGAAAATGACAAGAAATATGTTAACATGCTGTCCAGTGAATATTCAACTTCATTGAATTCTTCGTGTAAAATGCATAAGAAAGCATTGGTCGTAACAATAATTAGGAGGACTAAAATTTTAACATACTGTATCGATTGTTTTGCCAGAAATGTTTTATATTATCCTATGTGTACGGAGCGACAAATGTTAAGTTTTATATTTATCGTATTGCGTGTTTCAGGTGGCACTTTGCTCAAAACGCGATCCTCGAAGAGCAGATTCGTCGACGACGTCATAATTGGTCGTGGGATCGAATGAAGCAACACCGTAAGCTTGTTCGCGACTACAGTGAGGCGTGGATTGAGCGACAGACGAAAAAAGCACCATCAAAACATACACTTGCAACAATTGAAGTAAGTGTTGTATTCAAAACAATTTTTACTCTTTAGGGTCAGTGCTGGTCTTGAAAACAATGCCGTCGTATGCTGAAGTTGTTATTGAGAAACTTTGAAGGATTTACAATTTTTAAACTTCTTAAAATTATCAATAAAACACATTTTTTTATATTTGTTATAATTAAAGACCTAATTGTTGTAGAAATTATTAAGTAAGGAAAACAGTATAATTTTTTTAATATTACCATTACTACGCGCGCATCAGGAATTATTATAAAATAGATTATCGTTTACCATATAGCTGTTTTTACCGTTGGGTTTACGCTAGGTAATGCCAAGCATTATTTCGGCAAAAGTAGTTATGACCTGTCTATTTTCTGAACTCAAAGATGGAAATATTCAAATGTAGTTGCAAGTTGTAGGCATGGGCAACCGTAACCTCCTAGGATTCATTAACATATTGCGACAGATACTACTCCGAGCAAGACACATCATAAAACGTGCTAAATTTGAAACCAATAATAACAAAGTTTTGTGCTAAAGATAGATTATCATTTTGCTAGGTTACTGCGCTAAACCAAAGTTTTATTACAACAACGGCTATGGTTCGAGAATGGACGGGTGGGTCCTTTTGTAGGCGTTGATTACAGTTAACCATTGACACACAGTCGTTGAAGCATTGCTCTTTATGTATCTCTTTCCAACAGCTGAGATAAAGCAAAATCCACTTTTAGATCAAATAATGTCGAATATTCTGTTTCCAGCCATAACATGATAGTGACGTTACAAAAATTTTAAAGTACAAGGTTCCGCACTTTTGCAACTGCAGGACTGACATCTATGCAATAACGTTTTTAGTAACGGAATAAAAAACTCAGGGAATACCTATTTTATGTCAAAATTTTCTAGGTATTGCTGTTGTTATGGCTTGAGGCGAGGGGCTGCGTTTGGTTTAAATTTTGACAGTGAGTGTACCTATAAGCTACATATTTTACTGTCGATATGTTCCTAACCTCGTCTAAACTACGCATAGATTGCTAAAACAATATTGTTGACCAAAATTTGCGTATATTTCGTTATCATAATATATGTTTACGAAATCGTTGGTTCTATTGAAAGTCATCGTTTTACCATGTATGTCGATTTTTTGATAAGCGGATACTGTTGAATTCATTTCAAATTATGTATAGCTATGAAATATGGGGCTGTATAGTTTCCGGACCGTAACTGTTAAAATGTTACTACTATCGTTTGTAACTTTGCAATAAATACTCGAATATGCTTATAGTTCAGCTATGAGTAATTGATATCTATTAATTGAGTTTATTACTTATTTATTTCGTTTGATCTAAATATTAGTCATGGTTTGACCTGGCTAGCAAATATTTAAAAGCAAAGTCGCGAAACCCAACGGTCACAGCATCTAGTAATTAAATTAAACAGAAGACAAATAATTAAGTTATGAGCGATGTAAATACGATGTAATTTATACTTAACCCTCTTATTTGAGTTATGCGTTATTACAACGCAAACTCGTGTATGTTGCTTTTTTAGAGAGAATCATTTCTTGAAAATAGCTGCATTAATTTCAATATGAAGGTTGTAGAACACGATTCGGGATTCAAAATTATTGTTTCAGGACGCCGAGAAACGCTTAGACGTATTCAATTTGAACATAGCTCGTCAATCTGCTGAAATTGAGATTGATCGTCGGGGTCTAAACCGGCTTGAAGATCAGCAAAGTTGGGGCGGATGGGCGTCCAGTTTTTTTGGTGGCGGCGGCGGTGGGTCGAAGAAAAAAGATGGAGACATCGGTACGAATTTTAAAAGTTCAGACTATGTTTTGTTCACGAAATGGGATTATGCCAAGATCCATCCCCTAGTGTATTATGTAAAGTTTTGTCTCGAATAATTGTATAATATTTTGCGTTTCTAACCCTATAGCTATGGCTAAGACTAAGCCTAAACTTAGCCTGGGTTCATAATTAAACTTCTTGTTTTATAATAGCCATGTCAGTTCTCCGTCTGGTCTGGGGCGGAATTTGAAATTATCCATGAAATGTTTGCTGTGTGCAATTATTAAAGGCAGCCGAGTGTATCACAGTTTGAAAAAATTATTTTCGTCTGATCAATGGGATAGACGGAATTTAGAATTATTTTGTTAGACTATATTAGTTTTTCTCTATGAACCATTTTGTTTTTTCGGATTAAAATTCGAAAAACGAGCAACGTTGTTCTTGATTTTCCGACGTTTTAATCATAGGAAATCTCAGTGGCGTGTGGTAGAAAAATGGGAAACACTTTGCAGAATTGACTGCTCCAATATTGCTCTAATATATAATGGCAAAAAAATTTTAGCATTCGTTTCTAGCTATGAGTCAAATTTAAAAAATTCTTAAGCGGTACTTCGAAATAGTTGCTGTGTGAGTACATTATTTGCTGCAAGTGTTCGATCGGCTTTACAGGATTATATTTAACTTTTAAATGCGGTTTGTCCATTGTTTTATTCCACGTCATTTCCAATTTAGGCAGTAATAGTATTTGCATTGAATGTGTGAACACATAAAGTGCTAAGAACCTATAGATGAAAATGGGCTTTAAATATTATTGTTGTTTGAAAGTTGTGCTTGGTGAATTGTGAAGGTCTCATAGCGAACGGAGTTCCGTCAAATAGTGTCTAAAACTGCTACAAAAATCACTTTTCCACCGTCTATTCGTCGCATAACACTTTACCGTATTGATGGATTTTCGTAAATTTTTTACGACACTTAACGCTATGTTGTGATGACTATCGTTGTATTTGCGCTGCTCCCATTATTTTCAACCCAATTTTCACAAAATGGATACAAATTGGAGACTTCTTGATTCTGGCCATTTCGGGTTGCCAACATTTTAGGTTAAAGCTTTTACCACAAGAATGGGCTCGAAAATGTAGATCGCTGTGCAGAATCTTTTCATTACTAAAACTTTGTTGCTACGCATTTTTGTGAGAGCTGCCGTTTTCGAGCTATGAGCCATAGTTTAAAAATACCCCACAAGTGAAATTAGACGTTTTTGCTTGTTGAAGGTAAACGATAGGATTAAACTGTTATTTAACCTATAAAATACGCTGGTTTCATTGTTTTAACCCTAAATTGGCTACGTTATAAACTCTGCAGGACTGCGCCAGGACAAAATTGGTATATGGCTAAAATGACCGCAGCGTTGACATTGTAGAAATTTCTAAATTTGGCATCGTGAGCTTTAAATGTGCTCAGGGAACCGAATTTTGAACGACAAATGGTGACTAAGCACACAATAACTACACTCCGTTCATTTTCGAGTTAATAATTCCTGGAAGAAGAAATAGCGGGTTTGATAGTTTTGAAATCAGATGGATGAGACTGATTTTTGTTGTTAATTTGTTGTCCGAATATTATTAGACACTGAATACTTTGAACGGGCTGAGGAAGCTTGAAAACCCTTGAAAACATCAAACTTAACTCATTTTTTTATTTTATCTGGCTACAGTCACGCTCAGATATAAAAGCAAATTTTTCGCGCATCGTTCGCGAAAAATTAACACCTGTTCAATTGCTGTTCCCGAATGTCGGTATCGCAAATCATACCCTTGTTGTGGCCTCTCCACAAGACCAATATTTTACCCGGGGTATTCAGGCTGGGTAAGGGCGTAACCAGGAATTTTGAAAGGGGAGCACGGCCCACAGTGGGTATCTACAAGGGAGGGGGTCCGGGGGGTTGTGCTCAGAAAGGAGGGGTCGCGCTCAGAAATGTGAAAGCGGGGTCCAGAATTTGTATATTAAGTGCGCCATAAACAAGTAAAAATGCAACTGTTGCAGAAATAGCGAATTTTAATACCAAAATGTGAAGTTTGGTCAAAAATACGGTTGAAAGTAATTGTTTTCTAGTGCGAGAGAGGCTAGTTTTTGGACAATTTCCGACATGCTTTTCAACCGGAATCATTCAAAAAAAATTTGTTTGGGGTTTAACCAAAAGGGGGGGGGGGGTCGCGACCCCCGCAACCCTCCTTCCCGGCTACGCCCTTGAGGCTGGGGGCTTACTGCTCCAGCCTTGGGAAACCAAAAATACCTAGATGAAAGTCAACTAAGAGATTTTATAATAATTGTGTTTTATGTCGTTTATCATGCATTTACAACATTTTATCGTTGGTTTTGTTGCATATTTTTATATTTACGTACTGAAAATGCATTTTTCTGCAGATCGTGGTATGTTTTGCTTTTTGTCGCTGTTTTTGTCGATTTTGTCATGAATTTTCGAAATATAAGCAGTAGTATTCAATTCAGTCAATACCGTTTTTTGTTAGGACGATCAGTTTTGATGTGAGCTCGAAAATCCCGGGACCTCATTCCAAAATCTGTGGAGAGGCTTGTTGCTTTAGTTCTGCAATACAATTTCTTCTTTACAAGCACCATACAGTGCCCTGTGTATAGTTTCACCCCGTTTATACATACCTGTTACTTATTTCATGCGCTAAAATTTAGAGTATTGTGTATGATGACGATCAAAAGCATAGTATCGGATATTGTAGCCAGGTAATATGTAGTCTATATTTTATTTTAGTGGCACAGTTCAACAGTGCGATGAGCGAAGACGAAAAACGCAAATTATACGAAGCTTTGGACTATACCGAAGGCGAGACTAAAGTGGATTTACCACCGGACGTAAGCGGTTAATATTATTGAAATGCTGTATGATACCGAGTTACATGTGACGCGAAGATAGAAAGGTGAAGCATACTAAGTGCTAAATATGCAAGATTTAGAGAGATACACACATCTGTATTCAGTATCAACTTACAATATCAGCTGAATGTCAGCCATGTTGTTAGAATAGTTGGGGAGATACATCGGCTTATTGGGGATTTAAGGTCTCACAATGTTGTGCTATACGTGCATGAGTAAACTTATGGTGCGCCCCCTACTTTTTGCCCCCCCCCTCTGTCACAAAATAACAGAGAAGAAACGCTTTGCTTACCGTTAGAAGTAGAGGCGGATCGTCCGTTTTCTGAATGCGATTGGGTTTGATGTAACACAGCGACGAGAGGTTGTTAGATACCGTCGTTGAACTCGGAGGCACTGGGCATCTTGAATCGTAGAGATCGTGGAAGACGTGATAACCGTGAGACTAAGGGATCACTGGAGGTGTTGTAGCTAGGCGGATGTAACGATTCCAATGATGTTTGGGAAGTTGGTGAAGACTTATTGTTGCTGCTATGATGTTCCTGGGACACTGATATGTGAGAGTTCTACCAATGCAATTACATTGCTCATTAAACCGGTGATGAGAGGAATAATGCCCAGTATAGTGTGATGATTGCTAGATTGTTTCACTGGAAATGATTCAGGGCTGAATAGGTTAAAATTACAGGTAGATGGTCGAAGCATAGGTGAGTCGCATAAGCTGAAACCGATGTGGCGATGCAGAAGAAGTTATGTCATTGTTGATACAGATAATATGCACGTATATATATATCTATATTCACGCTTTCGTTTTCCAGCAGCAGCACATTATTATGCTTATTAATATAATATCTGAAAATAGCATTGGCGTGTAGAACTGGCCGTCACAACGTGCGTTCACGATGTAATTACGCTGGGGCGCCCGACGGATCAGCCACCATTGTTCGTCGTCTTCTCTACTGGAAAACAAATAGCAGGACCAGAAAAGTTCTAACCAAAGTCGTAACTTGATGTTGTTACAAAAGAGTGCTGCTATCCACGTCAAACTAATATATACTACGAGAAACTGGTGGCCGTAATAATCTGATGATAACACATTGGCTGATGTATTAAACGGATGCAAATCCCGACTCGTCGGGACAACCCCCGCCATCTGTTTTGTCATTAGCGATTGGCGATCGCTTGTTCGCGTACCAGCCATCCGTCAACATAACAGAGAACATAAAATTGGGGTTTTTGTCCAAAGCGTTAAGTAACAGAAAATTGCCCTATTAACAGTTACTTCAAAAACATTAAGTAACAGGTTTATGACCGTTTCGCATTTGAACTGGAAAATTTCATTTTACTATCGAACGAAAATTCACCCGTTTAATATTTGAAAACCTGCACATCACATGTTAAGTTCGCGCACTACACGCATTATGTTAGCGTAACGAAAAAATGCGGAATGCTAGTTGCCCCGTTGTTTGTTGTGATACGAATTAGTAGCCAAATAGCAAATAGGTGCATTGTGTTAGCGAACAGAAATTACACTGTTTTGAAATCAGTCGCTCTGCGTTCGCGAACGGAAATTTTTTTAATTTGGGAGTGGCTATTGTAATGAATTTTTTGTTCGCTAACAACATTTTTACATAGTGTCAAAATGGGATGGTAGGGCACAGCTTAAGTTTACTCATGCAATAGACGATGAATTATCCTGCAAAATGAGACTAATATTAACCACGTAGCATAAGGGATGTTGCATTTTTCGTATATCTTGGATCTCATTGGCCCATTCAAAACCTCATTGGGACTAAAACATGTAGCGTTATGACAAAGCATGTGCCGCTACATGTAAGAAGAATTGCTCTATAATGCGGACTACTAACAGCCATGTACAATCATGGACAAAACTCGGAATTTGTGAAAAAGACGGACGGAATTGCGTCATTCCAAGAGGCGAAACTCCATCCGTTCGCGTGCAGACGAAGTTGCGTCCGTCCGCGTCTGCACTTGTCTGTGACGGTAGCTCGAGTGCTTGCAGAGATATCGCCGTTTTCGTGTTTTTGAGCATGACATTAATTAAAACATCGTATAAAACCCATGCAGCGTAAAATAGTCACAAGATATTTATGAAAAACTGGAAAGATTTTTTATAAGTTGATTATGTTATTCATGCTTTATTACTGATTGTCGAGCAATCTCGATGATATACATCAACATAGCTAAACTGCATGAGGGATATTTTCCGTATTTTTCGTTCTTTTCCGTGGCGGTTGAAGTTAGGATGTAAAGAAGTTATTACTTGTGAATAATCGTGGCGTGTCGAGTCCGTAAAGCTTTGGCAGGCGTTTATTCGTAGTTTTGTTTGGTTAATATGTATAAACGCATGCCGCAGAGCATTATTTCGCACAGTGATTGAGTACTTTCACGGTATTCTATTATATTTTTCAGTTTGTCGCTATTGTGTTGAAGTTCCACATGGAGAAATTATCCGTGGTTGTTTGCGACGATTTTGCCGATAGGTATATAACTAATTTTCATACACTTACATTATAATTGCTTTCTTCTTGACAACTAGCTGCAATTCATTTTTGTCAATATAATTTTTGGTGCACTATTAATATCAATACACCCAAAATTTACTTTTCTTCCGGTGTGTGTATCTACAAGACTTCAAGTCAAATTTCTTTTGGCATTTAAGATTTTCTAAACTGTGTTTGAAAAATGCTTTTCTGAATGAAAAATTGAGGTGTGTTCACATTGTTACCGATTCGTTTAAGTCCAATTTGCATTTAAATCCAATTTGCTGTTTCGCCTATGGTAACAGTAATAAACATAGGAATAGTAAAAATATAGTACAATAGCTAGTATAATAGTATATATATGTGGTATGTACGTAACTAGTACAAATAAATAAATTGTAAAATTATAGCTAAGATCTATTAAAATTCTAGGTTATACGCTAGAAATAATATTTTTTCACTTTAAAAATTCTTTGTTTTTGTTGATATTGTTTCATAATTATTGATGCAACTTTCATTTCGGCTGTACTTATTAAAAAGCTGTCCACCGAATAGGCGTTATATGAGGATAATATTTGTTGGGTTTTTATATTTAGCGAACTGATTAATTGCATGTTTTGTGTTAATGGTCGCTGCAGTGTAGTATTGTACGTACCACTGCTACGAGTATGCAATAGTCACATGTAATCTCATTGATGTAAATGTAAAGGACATGACACTGCTGCATTGGGCACGTACAAAACGCAATGCCCATACGACCCCGGCAGGGAATAACCGGAACCAGCAACCGGAACCGTCCATTTAAACCGGAACCGGAACTTGGTCTTTGAAATTTATATATAGTAAAACAGATGAAGGAAAAAATCAAGGTATAGTGGATTTCAAATGTATTAAAAGTAACTTTTACATTAAACCTAATGTATTGTGGTGGTATTATTGCCTTTCTGAAACTTTAAAGAGACTGAGGAAGCTAATAATGTTTATTTATCGATCAAATATGTCGATTTTTGGACACCCAGAGCAAAAAATGCCTTCCACTATACATCATTGCGTATACTGCGTCAAATCGAATATGCTTACTAAGCTTGGAGCGTAGAATACACACGTTCGCTCTGTCTCCAGTCGCCTTCTTTTACTACACATACGTTTGTTACATGTTCTGTAGGAAACTTGAAATTATTGGTTTATTATGATTCTAAGAGAAAGTAATAGATAGAAGGTAAGTTTCTGATCAGTGGTCAGGGACACTGTTTAGGCTAGTGCCCGTAAGTTTTGGACAAACAGTGCCCGTAAGTTAGATGATAATGATGATAACTTTCTAATCAGAATGCTATAAATGAGACACACTGTGATGCTGCTCGCACAGTTTCAGTGAATACAGGTCTTTGCCAAGAAAGCAGTTTCTAGCTGTGTAGTTTACTTCAATTTAGACTGATTTACCAAGTTTACAAGCGCATTGGCGGGTTTTTGAAGCAATTTGTTAGCCAAGCATACCCTAAGTACTTCTGCATAAGCCATACTCTGTTACCGAGTTGCACCGGTCTAATGGAAACGTACCCCACAGACTTCTGGACGTGTAAAATAGCTGCTACAAGCATCGACGTGGCTTTGATTTGTTAACAAACTCCTCCTGCAGGTTATTATGAAAAATTCCAACTGAAATTATGTGCCCTACTTACGTTTCAAACGTCAAATTGCTTAGTTAATCTTTTCTTTTGCTTGGTTGTATTGGAGCTTGATCATTGTATAATATATATTACATATGTTTGGATCACAGATGAAGCAAAAAACGTGGATAATTTCAAACAAACTTTTTAAACCGGAATTCCGGTACCGGTATGGGTTTTACCCTTTGCCGGAACCGCAACCGGAACGCGATTTTCGCCGGAACCGGAATTCCGGTTACTCCCTGGACCCCGGCTATCGTAACCTCAACGGCGGACATAATGGGTTAGGTCCCAAGAAGCTACGGAGCCTCGGAAGCTACAGGATGTGTTCTGATCCTGCCGGAAGGGTTGCGTATGTAGTCTGCGTTGTAGTACCTTTTAGGTCCAAAGAGAGGTTGGCTCGGTAACCTGCTCACAGCCAAAGAGACCATACCACTATTCCCTATTCTAGTTCCACCATGAAGTGTCAACCGACTGTTAGTTATTTATGTCTAGTAGCCTCCACTAGAGTCTGACAATCTCTAGCGTTTAACGTCGGATCTTTTCTGCTCGATTCCGATTAAAATTCGACATTTGGTTGACAAGCGGTCCTTATAATCTTGTGTTGGTGGTGAGGGATTCTTGGATAAAATCAACATCGCACAAGTCCGTGTTCATACGCTAACTTATTGGCGAACCACGCTGAGACTTGCGACCACTTCGACGTCAAGTCTGAACGCAGCTCGTCGACTGGGGCAACAATTTCAAACCTCTTTGATGCATATCGCTACATAAGACATCAACAACACGAGACAATCAAGGTTTATTGATAAGCTAATCGAACTTACATTCAGATATGGTCATCCAAGCAATTCATAATATGAGCACACATTCACAAATTACGTTCGGCACGAAGGTCACAATATAATAATGCAGTCTATACAGTTGGATGAATGGGCTAGGCCAAATGACGGGTCCGCGCCTTCTTAATTGAATGTCCACATCCGTATGTTCGATAAATCTCCTCGATTCTAACGAATGCTTTTGCGACGGCTGAGCTTACCTTACTATACGGAGTTTGAGGAATCGGGCTAAAATGGATCGCACGACGTAGTTAACTGGGCGCCAATGAAAACTCGTCGTTCCATAGTAATAATAGTAATAAAACGCAATTCGGCTAGTTCAGGTACGCTGAAGGCAGCTGACAAATATGAAGAGGTTAGGGCTTGGGTCGAGGTATGCTCTATGGATAAGAAGATTAAAATGTGGTTCGAATACACCTATCCTATTCTACACTAAATCAAATACGTTTGTAAAGTATACAGGTATACATACGGTATATTATGCAATTATACAACAGGTAATAATTCAGTGGCATGATACGACAAGAATAATGTCACAATACAACGATAAGCTACGACTCTGGAACAGTGCGAGTCATTCGAATGACATGACTCCCTCCCATGCCTCCGGGGATACATTTATCATACATTAAATATCAGGGAATAACCGTAACCAGCAACCGGAACAGTCCATTTAAACGGAATTCGGAACCTGGTCTTCGAAACTTATTGAATTCTGAGTGAATAAGTGAGTGAAACGTGAGAAGCCTTCTTACTAGCCAGGAGTGTGAAATTTGGCAGCGTGTGTTTGTGGGGTTTTTTCGGGTGACATGCAAAGCTCAACTTTTGACAGGCAGATCAGGTCGTGCGATAACTCATTCGAAAGCTTGAAATCTCTATTTTTGTGCCCTTTTGTTAGACGTAAAAACCGATTCCAACCGCTTCCCCCTGAAAAGGGAGTTCAAAAGGGCCCAAGTAGGGTCTCTAGGGATCCCACCACAACACGTTATGTGTCATATCACGGCAGCCACCACTGGCCACATTTGGACTCGTTCAAACAGTTTAGCTCTATAAAGCTATGTAGATGTTGTTGTTGTCGAGGTCACCTACGCTGCAGGTTTAGGTCAAAATGGGTTTTAAAATGACCCCTTGGTACCCCAAAAACATCAAATTGCTATATCTCATCAACCACTGGAGCGATTCGGCTATTAGACTCATTTTGTCCAGAAAGCAAAGCTCTAAATAGCTATATAGGCTACGTTGCTATTGACGTCACCTGTCGAGCAGGGTTGGGTTAAGGTGGGTTGTAAATTGGTCCTTGGGGCCCCGAGAACACCAAATTGGCCATATATCCTTAACTACCGCAGCGATTCGGCTAAGATTGGGCTCATTTTGTTCAAAAGGCAAAGTTCTAAATAGCTATATACGCAGCGTTGCTATTTACACCACCTGTCGAGCAGGGTTAGGTTAAGATGGATTGTAAATAGGCCGTTGGGACCCGAAAACACCAAATTGTCCATATCTCTTCAACGACTGGAGCGATTCAGCCGCGGCTGGGCTCATTTTGTTCAGACCAAAGCTCTATGTAGCTATATCTTGTGCTCAACTATTTGAGTCCAACTGCATCATATGTTTGGATCAATATAATATGTAACTAAGATAACTAATAGAAGTATATAACAATTGAACTGAAGAGGCTGTAAAGATATACATGTGATATTTGCTGTGCGCCTGAATGTAATTGTGATTTGTCACTTAATTCATGGTTACTTTGTAGGATCTTAATGTTAACAGACTTTAGTATTAGTAATTGTAACTTTTTTTGGCTGTTTCATTTTTACTTCGTAACTTCTAAAGCAATGGTTGACCGAAGGCGAAAAAGACTGTCTCAACAACGAAAGACTGTGTTAACTATTAGGTCGCAATTCTCTCCAAATTCTCGGTTGAGTCAATTACAAGAGTGACGGCAAAATTGTGCTGGAATGTCACCGAACAGCAAACGACAAAGAAAAATAAACGTGCCGGTGTTTTTTGACGTCTTAATAAAGAAGACGAACATGAGCGACGTCCACCAATTAATGCTGCAAAGCGAAACACGGCCGAACGTCTAAACGAAGAGACTCCTAATTCTAAGCGACTCAGAATTGACAATGTCAGCAGCGCTGGGCAGCGTCGGTTACAGCAAGAGACTCCACTGGCGCGGGCGAAGCGTATATTGCAGAAATTAGACGAAACATCCAGCCAACGACAGACAGAAACACCAACCATTAAACATCACCGCACTGATGCCAGTCGAAACCGCATCGCAAGCCGACGATCACTTCTTTCTTCAGCAGAGAAGCGATCGGCTCGGAGTATCGATAGCTTTATAAAACATATGCGTCGGCGCCTTTTTGACCCATCAGTATCAAGCGCGTATCGTTCGGAAAATGACATGTTTAGCGACTCAGTAAAAGCATTTAGTTCAGCACTCAAGAACGTAAAGCACAAAGAATGCTCTAACTGCAAAGAACCGGCCCCCTTCCTTAGACTTTCTGCAAACAGCACCATTTGTACTCGCCGCAAGCACAATAGCTATAAGTTTTTAGCGAAGAGCAACATGAACGCAGGGCCAGCTCTACCAGAATTGATTGGATTCGCACCAGTGGGAGAAATTCTTATAGCTAGAGTTACTCCATTGATGACAGTTTACCGCTTGCCGTTCGGACAAACAGCTTACCGAGGGCACATTATCAACTTTCCTCAATATGTTGTTAATATGTTTGCTACCGAGCTACCAAGGGTTCCGTGAAATATAGACGTAATAGTTGTACGAAAACACGGTGACAAAGCCACTCATAAGGATTTTCATGTTCGAGGGAAACGTGTCGCAGATGCTTTGCGACGGTTAAAATCGAATAATCCATTCTATGCAATCATACTGTTATTCATCCTGCAAACATCCTTTCATATCCCTGTTCAAAGCTCAAAACCAATTAAAAACCTGTCTGGCTCCCCGTTATCAGATCTTCAGCAAGTACATAAAGTACGTAACTATTTATGAGATATCTATGACATATCTATGGTCTGCTGAAGGTTGCTCGGGAAACTTGATCACCGCTTGCGACAAATTTTTCCAGAGCAGAGTCGAACGGTTTTCGGTCGTAGATCAGTCATTTTCTTTGGCGACTTTGGTCAACTTCGTCTAGTGATGGAAGCTCCGTTGTTTTCTGATCGAGGAGGTGGAATAACGTCGGATGCTGGAAGAGCAGCTTATCACACAATCGTTAAGGCTGTGGTACTGTAAACAGCGGAAAGACAAAGCGACGATGTACATTTTAGAGACCTGTTGCTGCGTCTTCGGAACGGCATCGTAACCAAGGTCTACTATGACCTGCTGCAGACTCGCTTTCGTGACCGTTTAGCTGCTGCTGAAGTAGCGAAATTCTCCGACGCTATGCGTGTATTTCCTACCAGAGAGGAAGTATCGGAGTGCAATATACAGAACCTGAGGGGCGTTGGGAACCCATGACAGCAAAACATGTTGGACCTTCCGCAGCTTCACATGTTGCTGCAGACAACGCTGGCGGGTTGGCGAGAATTGTCGTGTAGTGTAATGAACTTCAGTAATGGTCACAGGTAATATTTGGATCGAAGCAGGATTTATAACGGCACATTTGGCACTGTTCATTCCATAGTCTACGCTTCTGGTGGCACGTCACAACTGCCAGACTTTGTCTTTTGTACATTTCCGTCTTACAGGGGACCGCCATTTGATCCCAGCAATCAGTACAGTTTTCCTATATTTCCTGAAAAAACGTGTTTTCAGTACAGGGGTACTGTATGTAGCCGAGAAAATATGCCCTTACAGTTGGCGTGGTCAGTTACAGTCTATAAGGAACAGGGGTCTACTATTCCGCGGGCTCACGTCGGCCTCGGACGGCGTGAGTTCTCGGTAGTGCTCACTTACGTCGAAATTTCTCGCGTGAAGGAGATAGAGGATGTAATGCTGGAACCATTTACTTTCCAAACAATCTCAAGCTTAGCGAAACAGCCAAGCACTATTCATCGAATTATGAAGATCGCAGGATGGATGGAAAGGTCCTATTCCCGTTGGATCTACTTCCTTTGGGTCAGGCTAATCCAACCAGTATACTCAAGCGACACCCAATAATACCGTCTGCTAATGTATCTATTCGACCAGCTCCTAGCCCTGACAGCCTAAATTCTGGTATAGAAACTTTTGACTTCCTGCCTGCTGATGGCGATTGGATGAGGCACCAGGCTACCAAATTCAGTGTTCCACTATACTCATTACGCCGAAATCGCAGAGACCGTTGAGCAGTTTCCGTACATGTGCCGCCAAGCAGCGCCCGGTTTAGCTATGTCGCAGTGAAAGATGACGGCAACTGTTTTATCGATCAATCGCTGTGGCAGTATGCAGTGATCAAGCCCATGGTTTTTTTTTCAAAACGGACCCTGGGTACAGCAAGTTTTTTTGGGTCCACACCTTAAACTCTGGGTCCAGATTTACAAATTTTGATTCGAGAATTTCACGAATTTTGATACAATAAAGAAACGTAATTATAAAACGCAATTTTACATTATTACAAATACATAAACATTCTCTGCCTGTCCCAAGCCACGATAAAGGACGAAGGCATCCATGAAACCAGCACTAAGCAACTATGTACACATATAAGCACGAACAGCTAAAAGTCTGCAATTTGTAATATAATTTATTTGCAAATCCTATGTCCCCGAAACCGAAACTGCCCTGGGTCTAGGTTGGGTCCAGCAAAATTTTTTTGGGTCCACGTAATCATAACGTTACCTTACTTCAATGTATAATGATTTACAAAGTTTACAAGCGCAATGTCTGCTGCTTGACGCAATTTACGTTAGCCAAGCGTAAGCTAATTATTTCTGCGTAATTCATACTCTGTCACCGAGTTGTACCGGTTTGATTCTAACATACCCCGTAGACTTCTGATTGTGTAAGATAGCTGCTAAAAGCATCGACCTGGCTTTGTTTTGTTAACAAGCTCCTGCAGGTTAAAATTATGTGCCTTAATTGCGTTTCACAGGGCATATTGATGAGTTAATCTTTTGTTTTGCTTGGTTGTATTGGAACTTAATCGTAAGTATATATTACATATGTCTGGACCACAGATGAAGCGAAAATGTGAAAAATTTCAAATAATATTTTTAACCGGAATTCCTTCTGCGATATGGCTTTTGCCCTTTGTCAGAATCGTATCCGGAACACGTTTTTCGCCGGAAATGCAACCGGAATTCCGCTTACTTCCTGATAAATATATACGCACGATCATCCGGTAAAATTTTAAAACGGCAATCGGCGTTAGCTGTCCCTTTTATTCGGCTCTGCTGAAAGTTATCCGACGGCCAGTTAATCGGGACTTAACATACCTAGTGTGGCTGGTTAAGCGTGCCAAAGGTACGTGTATGACAAAAGTTTAATATACATAACAAGAACAAAGATGTGGTTACCAATTCGGGGGGATACGGAAGTAGTAAGGCGGATTTGACATCCACTAGTAACTGTTTCGGCGGAGACCGCGAATGGTTCGCGTTCGGTATCATCATCGTTGTTCAACAGCGATTCAAATGAGAATATACATAGTATACATCTATTGCTTAAACGCTACTCAGCTGTGGCTCAAACGTTTTCTACACGGTCGTTTCAACAGTTAGACTCGCGAACCACTGTTGACACTAGTGACGCTGTGTAGATATCTTATATCTCGGTTCACAGGTACCGGTAAAAATAGATTGGGATCGAATTTCTAACTTTTGCGATTCTCCTAAAAGTAATGTTTTATGAGAAATATCTCCACGCGTTTGGTACATAATGCCTGGCTTATCAAACGTGGAGAAAGTGATATTTACTTTTACTAGCGTCGTTTTATGCAAATTTGAATAATTTTACGAAGGCGCTGGATCGAACTGGATCCAGGGAAAATTACTACAATGGAAGTTTCAAACTATTTGTAAGGTTCACGAGAGATCTTAGGCTTAAGTTCGGTTCGTGGAACTGTTTTCTTGGCTCCTGTTAAAAAGCACTCGCAAAGTACGGTAAGAATTCTTAGGTGTACAAAATTGAGTATATCTTAATAAGGAAATCACAATCTCTTATCGTATTGCTTGTCCTGTCCCAACAGAAAAGGGGAAGGTGAAACTACGAAGTTTGTTGCAATACAAAATGGTCGGGATCTTACTAGTTTCTACCGAGCTGGGTCTAATTTCTATAATGGCGTTCCTAAGGCACGACAGCGACGTTACCCAGTCCATTTTTAAAAGAATCTGAGGGTTTTTACCACAAAGCAAAAGTCAGAATTAGATATGATTCTAAATCATCTTATGGTACAGATAATACTAGTATATACATCACAAATTAGTGGCTCGGGCAACTAAGTTTCGCACAAAACTACAGCTAATTTACTAAACATATATTTTAGCGAGTCTGTATTGAATATCACCAGCAATTTGTATTGGGAACAGGTATCGGTATCGATGGTCCTATTTAAAACTACAAGGAATCGTTTTTACTCGTTTTATGTTTTGCGGCAGTAATTTGTTAGGCGGCTGAGGCGTTGTCTCAGCCCTTAGTTCTTACTGTTAAGGTTCAAAAGGAAGTTCCCGTCGGAATGTTATTTAACATCCTAATAATCTAATCTACATGAATTATGGAGAACTTTAGGTCCATATTGATCCCTAGGTTCACTAACGTACTGTATACAAATTTTGTATCCAACTTCGCAAAAAGGATCTTCGCACTACCGCAATTATTGTTGGCGGCTCAGAGAGGAAGCGCTATATACGGGTCGGTAAAAATGCTTATTCGCGTCGCCCCATGTGTGGTTTCTTACACTGACTGTTATTGTATTTAGTCCTCAATCGAACATGAGAAGCTTTACAGTTGAGTTTTTGAGCTGGCCGCTGATCAGGGTTTAGCACACTTAGACTAATTTGCTGATTCTTAGTTCTTTGTATGTCCGAACAACATTTTTGAAGGGGAATCTATTTTGTCATAATTATTGCTGAGAAGTGATGGTGCTTGTGTAGATACAGGACCTTTCTAACTTCACGAAGCATGTGTTAAAGGAATCTTTATGCAAGAGTTTATACAATTTCTCTTCGCTCATCGTTTCACATAAATTGTATAAATATACTATATAAATGCATGAATTTATATGTCATTTTTAGGGCATGTGGGGCAGGGCTTAGAAATTTTGTTAGCTGGCGAATGTTCCTATTAGGACCAAAATTATAGGCGGTGATCCCTGTCCAGTCATAGCCACCTGATCTAGAGTAAAAACTGTTGGTGCAAAAGATATCAAGGTAACGCTCCATAAGCAACTTATTCTTTAAAGAAATTTAATTAAATTATCGTATTTTCTAATTATTAAGACGGATTTATAACGTAATCAAATGATCGTTGCATTTGTAAGGAAGTTTTTTTATGATACTTAACTGAAATTATGGCCCCAAATTACGCCATTTCTCTGTTTTGCCGAGGTGCTTAACCCAATCTGGAAAAATGGCGGCGTGGACATAAAAAATTGAATTTCTCAGAATTTTGTCAGCGTTTTTCTGTGATAATTTGGCTGGAATTGACGTATATTTTTGAATTTTGAGGACCAGGTCACCGGCCGTATTCTAAACCGATCCATCGGGTCGAGGCTCGACATCGTATCTCGAGATGTTGTTAAAATCGACACTCAAAATTTTGCCGTTTGACATTAAATTTATGTAAATTTGATACGGCATTTGCAGCCAGGGCGTATACCCTATCTAACTCTTACTGCAAATTTGTCAATTTCTGGTCTCCGACCCATCGGAGACAGCTTAATCAAGAACGGAGTTGCGTTTTTTTCAATATAACCAATAAAATTTTAATTTGAACGGCTACCTTTAACCGGTACTGGTCCCAATACAAAGGAAATTTCTTTGGATTGGGACCACTACCGATTTACTGTATCCAGGGCACGAAGCGGGCGTCGGATCTGGACTCGGCTCCTCTAGCCTAGCATTTTGATACCCAGTAGCTTGAGGTACAGACCTGAAAAGGGTGGCAGTGCTCTTAGGCGAGCCCATCTAGGCTTACTATAAGAAAATCGAAGGTTTCAGGAGCCTGCAACAGGCTAGGATTACCTCTTTAGAACCATAGAGTGGCATTTTTTGTGTCAGATTTAATGAGAGGAACACAACGATTTTGACATGCCCATCGGGAAAGTTTTTGCAATTTTCATAATGTTACTGTACCCAAGGTGGGCACGCTGGGCTCGTATCGTGCTCAAATTAAACCATGGAGTCTGGAGAACCTCGATATGATATTTATGTACCTAATATATATTGCTAAAAGTTCTAATTTGATCAAATATGTACTTATTTTTTTCAAGAGTACTCCCACTTATCACTTACTAAGTCTGTAGATACTGATCGGATTTGCACGGGACCTGTTTCATTGGAAAGTTCGCATAATTTTGTACGAGAAATGTATGAGCCCCTACATTTTTCCACCGTTCCGGAGTTTTTCAACCGGAACCGTAAAGACCCTCAATTCCGAGTATTCGGAATTGACATTTTACAACTCCTCTTAGGTAAAATTTTCCAGTGAAAATGAACGCTGGTAATTGATATTTTACTTTCATACTGCAGTTTTCCAGTGTATTCTATGAGACTGAACACTGGTGAACTAAAACAGTTTTACTAATGATTTTCAGAAACTCGAGTCGAATGTTATTCGCTGCTCGGATGGCAGGCACAACTCGGGGTATTTTTAACGGGCAGAGGCGATTGGGACGGGTTTTTCTAAAATAGAATTTTCCTAATTTCTTCTAATCCTATCGCGGTGGTCATGCCATACCTCTAGATTGTGACTCGCAGAACCCTTAAGTTATTCGTTGGTCGGGAATTATAAGGTATCCCAAAATACCTCACCAAATCTGGCTTGCTACATAGATATATTGGTACATAAAATAATATCAATGGTACGGTTTGACAATTAATACAATTATAATCAAAACGTAGTGGAGATGATTGTGTGTTGCAGGGGTGAAATCTTAAATTTCGTCTCTGTGTATGTGATCGGCCATAACTAGACAGCGACTCAACGGATTTTCATGATCTTGGGCTCATTCGAAGCGGCATAGTCGATTTACCGTGTGTGTACATCTCCGAGCGTTTTTTGATTTGAGGTCTGACTCCGGGGGCATGGTCAATGTGGGTTTTTTGCCCCATTTTACCCCATTTTAGTACCCTTCACGAAAGCAAGGTTATTTGTATCTTAACTTTATTTTTTCTCTGGTTGGTTTTATTTCATAGTGATATGACAAATTGGCTCTTTTTTGTTTTTCGATTAAGACTCTACTTCTGGATTTGTGGGGTTTAAGGTACAGGGTATGGCGCCCCAATGGTTCCTCGACCCAAAATTTGTTCTGACGTCGTGGGCGGCTGAAAAGTTTAACTTGGGAGTTTTCGGGCATGGGAAACTCATTGCCGGTGTTGGTTTTGCTCTGTGACTCAGGGTTCCATGGTGCCTCCAAGGTTCGGGGTCAGAGATCAAAATAAAGGTTTTTTTACCTCGTTTTAGTACCCTTCACGGAAGCACGATTATTTTTTCTTAACTTTCGAAGTTTTTTCTGGTTGGTTCAATTTCATAGCAAAATAATAAATGCCGATGCCTCTTTTTTCGTTTTTCGATTAAGGCTCCGGTTCATGGGGTTTAGGGTATACCACCCCCTTGATTCCTCGACCCAAAATTCGAAAATTTGTTCTGACTTCATGGGCGGCTGAAAAGTTTTACTTGGAGGTTTTCAGGCATGGCAAACTCATTGCTGGTGTTGATTTTGCTCTGCGATAGATGGTTCTATGGGTACGGTGGTATGGCGCCGCAATGGTTCATCAACCCAAAATTCCTAATTTTTACTGTTATGTCTTGGGATGTGGATAGCTTGCACTAGGGGGTTTTGGGGCATGGGAAAATTATTGCAGGTGTTAGTTTTTTTATAACTTGTGCAGTATTGTGTGATATCGACGTATGGTATCGAGCGATGATTGGCTGTGCACGCAAAAGGCGTAGGTGTACCTATGCTTGAATACGTACTGCAATCTCGATAGAGTTACTAGTAAATATGCAATGAATATAACAGTTTGTCGGGGCGGTAAGGTATGACGGGGTACGTCACCAAACCTGGCCGACCAGTAACAACTTATCAGTATACGTAGAAGCACGCAATGGTCATGGGAGGTTCGCATGGCCTACAGAGATATCAATAATTATCATGGATTTACGAGCAACTGATCAATTAGTTACAGATGAAGTAATGCAATGAGGGTACAGTTACATGGTATATACAATGGATAATTACGGACATATTCAACTAATCTTTCATACAATGATAACAAAGGTTAACACGGATACAACTGCATCTTATTCGAGAACAACAAAAAGGCATACTTATGACAGTGAATTGTACATTCAAACATACAGTTACGGCAACAAGAAATTGTACAATAGGGTATGCAGTAGTGGTAACAATGAATCGTAAAGGTACAAAAGGTATACAATAACGGTAACACTGAATCGTAAATGTACAATAGGATATACAGTAATGTTAACAATAGATAATACACCATCATGTAGTTCCTACGTTTATAACAACATATACCTTATACCTTTACCAACAGCGCCATGTTCATGGTTACAATTTCTGGATCATATACATACGCATACTCGCACATTAAAAATAGTTGATTTTAGCATTACTTTCTGTAGCGGTTTTGGGCTCGAAATTCGTTAATGTTGCCCATTACTCTGTGGTGGGAATTAATCGGTCTCGTAGCGATCCAGAATGGATCTGTTACATAAATACAGTCTTGCGGTGTTTTTCACATTCAGTATTGTTGTTTGTCCTTAGACGGGCGCTACTGTAAGGCATGGGAGTCGAAAGTCCGCCAGCTTAGAGGGGTTACACTATCGGCGCCAGAAAGTAGTACTCAAGGGGGTAGACCTCTCCTGTCAATTCTACACCAATTTTGCTATTTTTTGCAAAAATTTCCGCGCTCCCTCGGCACGCGGCGGTGGGAAGGAGGGTGATGAATATCTTGGGGGGGGGGGGTTAGAGGGAACCTTATACCCAATTACATTAGACTATTATGCAAGATGTGCGGGGCGTTTAATCGAGAGGATATAAATGACAACCTAAGCCGATTCCAACGCTCCGTTTTATTTCACCATTAAATTTTCTAAAATCTAAAGCACGGACTTAAATTGAGGTGGAATTAAACGAATAGGTTTAAGTTCATTTTCTGGAATTGTTTCGAGTTTAATTTGTTTCATCAATAAAAATGTCGATTGCATTCGAGAAAACCTTATGCTATTTAAATTTAGTGCATAAATTGCGTCAGAGAACAATCTGATTGATTGGAATTATAGATTCTACTCGATTTAATTGAGTCGCCCTATGTCTTGATCAAATTGAATTTTGCGGAATCAAATTCAAATGGAATTGATTTATAAAAAATGCAATCTATTCTAGCCGATTTGATTCTAGTTGAGCATTTTCTCTATTGAATCCGGAGTGAATTTATTTCTGCTCTAATTTTTACTGTCTTACAGATATATTATTTGCTGCATTAGTATAAACTAATAGCGTTTAGAGTTATGTTCCCGCGAAGGGCATTGAATTTCCTCCCAGTTGTAATGGCAATGGCGTGCGACAACCATAGGCAAATAGTGGAGTTTCGTAAAAATTTTGATTTAACCAATATCATGCTAATTAATATCTGGCGTATAACTTGTTCTAAAATGCTGTTTGTAACGTGGAAATGGATTGTCTCGAAACTAGAAACAAGTAATTTTGGAACAGAAAAGAGAGATAGTTGAAATTGGAAAACCTCGGGAATTCTTTTGCTTCCTGGTGCACTAATTTTGAACTTTATCTTTAGGACAAAGTTGGACGTTGTGAATCTCGAGCTGTCTGGTGTTACTGGCGAAATCAACCAGCGCCCACGGGCTAATGCTGTCAAGTAAGCTCACTGTATGCCGTTGTAATGTTTTATTTCAGAGCGTAAGTAAAGTGTAGTTGCGTGCGCAGTGGTTCTTTTGTCAAAAATCACGGGTTCAATCGTGCAAAAGTCGTGTTCACAATAAATGGAGCCATCGGTGTATACAGCTTAGCGAACGCAAACAAGGATCTGTCACGAACGAGCGCACTTTGCTTTCTCAGTTTACCTTTTTCGAACGTTTGTGTGCATTCACTAGATGACGTGCTAAATGCCACGATCTCTGTACGTGAGCTCATTTTTGCAGTTAATAATATCTGCAAACTAAAACGTGATTCTGCCAAAGTGTTCCTGATGAAGAAACGTATTTCAAATGATCACGGTTAATGAACTGCTAAGCTAATTCGTAAATGTTGAATTCGAACAGGCTTATGTGTTCCAATATGACATAAGAACAACCCAAATGTACATACCTAATGTAACAACCCAATTTTACGCATCTAAAAAGTGATCATAATACCAGTCGTTATAATTATAATAAATTCTGCTATAAAATTATCGGAAAACGATTATACAATGGTTCGATGTTGTAGTTTTCGACGTTTTTACTCAATTTGTTGCACAAAACATTACTATAGTATGGATTATCCTTCTTCTAGTTATCCGGAAACTACAAGGAACTCTTATTGGACCCTTGTTCATTATCTGGAGGAATTTCAGCGGAAGCGGAGGAATTTATATTTTTTGTTGTGTATGCTTCAGTATGAGTGCAATGTGCCTATAGCAACCACCGTGGAAATATTTTATAAAGTTATACTAATAACTCGCAGAGCGAGTATGGCTACTAAGTGCTTAGCGCAATTTGGTCGTTTCAAATTCAGGTCCTTGAGCACAGTTAAAGCTGTATGATAGCCATTATACACGGTCAGTACTTCAATGAACGCTACGGTCATTTTCGTCATATATCAAAACTGAACTCTTTTTCTTCCAATCATCAAAAAGGCCAAAATCTTTGAAATTCGTAAATCACGAATTTTAAGGAAAATTGTAATTTGAATAACGATTTTTACGTTGTAGGACACCGACACGTGCCTTATTTTAAGCATTACACGCAAAAGTATTGCTTTTATCGTATTTAGCAACAAAGAAACCTATAGACACATTCTGATCCCCTGCATAAATCTATATTGAAAAAGTGGCAAAATTAGACTATTCTGGTGCCAAAATTTACCAAATTTTCCAGCGCTACTGTACTGTAGAGTTAATAATTTACTCAATCTGGGTTTAAAACAACGAAACCAACGAGCATAACCGGTTAAATAACTTTTTTACCCTTTCGTTCATCGCCAACAAACAAAGAACCTGCTATTTAAAAAATATTGAAAATTTTACTTTTATGGAAGTATTACTTTGACTCATAGCTCAAAACAGCTGCTTTGACATAACATGCGTAACTACAGATTTTTATCCAGTCGTATGTCATGCTTGTCTTCATGTTTGTATATCATCAATTACCGCAAGTTTTGTTTTATATTTTTGTTTTTGACATAAACTGTATTAGTTTTAGGGCTGTGTTCAAAATGGAGGCATTTGGAATTACCGGGATCCCAACAGTTGATGATATGCCACCGCCCGCTTTAGTGACAATGACAGCGGCTGCAATCGGCACAAGCAACGACGAATTTCAAGATGCTCTATCGTCAATACCTCCAGCTGAACCGTTACTATCCGCGTTTTTCGAAACGAATCCTTTTGACAAATCCTGTGATCAACGCGTCAAACTTCGAACCCATCCGATAAGCGTCATATACCATGCGGCAACGGTCAACAAGCTAGCCGAAGTCTTTCGTCCGCCAGAGTCAGTCGCCCTAAAGCAGTTGAGCGCTGCGGCAATGGCAAAATATGAAAATATGAAGGAGCTTTCGGCAGCTGGTCTTGAGCATGCGCTACAAAAACGAACGGTTCTTGACGTTGATATCGATATTCAACCGACGAATATTATCGTTCCGGAAAAAGGCGAATATTTTAAGTGAGTTATAAGAGATGCTTTGAACGTATAAGTTTCTAGTTAAAATATTGTCGTTACCTTACGTGCAAGTAAACGTAAAAAATTGAGTATCGTATTTTGGTTTTTCACGTAAAAAATGCTACGAAATACTTATTGCTCAATCGAAATTTGGTCCGAATTGCTCATGAACACACTAAATAATTTAGCATTTAAGCGTGTGTATTTGGTTCTGTCACTAGTAATTTCCTATCTCGAGACAAGTAATACACCACTCGTAGATTGTATTCTATACGTGCTGTGTTATTTTTAATCGTACATTACTTTTCCGAGTTTGTAATATACCGATTTTGAGGGATTTGTGTTTTGTTTACAAGTATTAAAATAGTTACCATGGAAATAGCCTTTGTGGTTGCTGAAGATAGATTTTGGACAAGAAATAACCGCAATTCAAATGGCCATAGTGATCAAAGTCGCGCAAAAGAAGTAGATTTAAGTATTTTTGTGAGAATATACTTAAGCAGACTCGAAGAATTAATTGAGGCCTTAGACCCAAGAACATTCGCATAAATGTATCCAGTTATGTTTATGTGAATACCGGGAATTTCACGGCATTAGCCATATAATTTCTTTATTAATTACATATTGTGCGTCACGATTTATTACTGCGACGGTAGGTGAGATTGCGTCACTTGCTGATGCTTTGTATTAGTATTATTCATTATAGTTTATAATTATTAGAATTGTTAAATGTGGGAGTGTATGTATGTGTTTAAGAGGTTTATAGCATGATCGAAACAGCAATCTGGCTTTGCGTAACGTACCGGTTTCTAAAATAATATCTTTTAGAGATGTGCCGCTGGTGGTTATGGATCTGGGATCGCTCAAGATCACAACTGAAGGAACTGGAAAACAAGACTTTGATGTTGTCGCTGGAAAATCTGAGGTAAGAACAGCAATTAATATGTTAAATTTCGTTATTCAAATAGCATTGGCGCACCCAAGCAAGTGGCTGCGGCTGTGCACCCACTTCATTGACGGATCCAGGTTGATGTTAAGGGCATGCACCTCTGTTATTTTGTCGACCTTGACACAATAATTGTAAAGTTCCTCCACCCATGTTTTTTCGATCATTTTCTAAACCAAAATGATACACTAGCCAGTCAGCGGATAATTTGAGTTTTTTTTTAAAATATTAGGATTGCTTCTATTCCGCCTCATATGCTAGATTCTGGCATAGCGCGTCGTTATAAATGTTGCCCTATCCAGAAATTGGTTGTTTGTATACAGGATTGATTAAAATTTGTAATCTAATTCAATATTATTTTTTCGCGGTGTGTCAGCAATTTGGAGTAGTATGATCTTTCTTTTTTATGAAAAATTCGGCTCATTAGTTGAAAAATTATAAGTTTTCATTTTTTTTGCAATTTGTTTTTAATTTCATTGCAGTTACTTTATTAAAACATATTGAGTGGAGTTTTACACTGCCTGCGCCGTAGAGAAAATCGTGAAAAGTTTTTCGACTGTTTGTGTAAATCACAACTCATATTCGGGTTTATGGATTTCAATAAAATTTTTTGTTCGATAGCAAAAGTGTTGAGTGAGCAGTGTTACTGCATTTGCGAACAACCATCGGGCAAGCAGCGATCATTTTTGCCACATACTATGTAGCATTTTTATCCAAATCACGCCACGCATAAGTGTAAAGCCAGTGTTTTGTGTACAGTGCTATTACTTCTGTCATCATCTAACATTTTGTTTTAAAACATTTCATGGTATTTAAAGCATCATAATGCGAGCGCAGTTTCCACTAACAGAGCATCGTGAAATCTTCTTTTTTCTCTGGCGGTAACGGTTGTAACTCGTCTCCCAATAAGTGCACTTCGATTAAATTTTTGCTTGATAGCAAAAGTGATGACGATATGCTCTTTAATTGAACACGAGCAGGTCCGCTCCCATCTTCTGGGTCAAAATGGCAAAAACAAGATTTTAAGGGTTTTTTGCCAAACCTAGCGTTACGGGTGCTAGTGCTTCACAGCCCATATCTCATATAACTGGCTTCTCAGCGAAAAGGCTTAGGATAATTCACCATGTATAAAACGATTTACCGAGATCTACAAATTTGCTCATCAATACAGTTTAGTGGGATAACTCTCTGCGCAGCTGGGGTCTTGAATATGGTTCTTAGACCTTTTGTCAGAAAAAATGGCTTTTTCAAATTTCGGCATGTTATAGCGTGTTTTTACCTTACAACGAGTGTCTTAGGTTGTCAAACACGGTCAATACGAGTGTATTGTAGTCTAGGCGCTAACTTAACTATATTATAACTTTTCATGGGATTTTCAAGAATTTACAGTGGACGGACCCGATTTCCGAAATGTTAGTTTTCATTGGCTGTGTTAGATATTGCGTACAGTGCATCAACAACTGTCTGTATATACGTTTTTCAGTCTGAATAGAATGGTTTGTTTATCTAGAGCCTAGGGCGAACGTGTTGTCATGTCTGTAGTAGTCCTCAATGGGCTTATGGCCGATGAACCAGGTATCCAAAATTATTTTGTCGTCATTTATTTGGTCATGTATTGTGTGTAGCGCTTCAAGAATATACGTTGTAGGCTAATCAGATCCAGAATAAAGTCTGTCTTTAGTTTTTTGGATATTACTTTAAGCACATTTAGAACGGTAAATAGGTTTTTGGTACGTTGAATGCGATGGTATGGTTGCCTAGAATCCATAATGACCGTGTACCTTATTTTTTAAAGAGGTTTAAGTCGACAGTCAACGAATCTGATTTACTGAAGGAATTTCTTCTGTCATCACTTATTTGGTTATGCATTGTTTTGTGCGCTTTAGATAAGCTGTTATAGATTTTGTGACATACATAATAAATAAGTGGTGTGCCTTAACTTCTAACAAACCAGCATTATTTTTTACAAAATCTGTTACAGGGTAACACATAAATGTCATCTACAGATGAAACCACGGTCTCTCCTTTTCATTCTCGCTTTTGAGATACTACTCATTGTTGTTTGCATAGAGCGTATGGTAATAACTACTGAATGACTCGAAGCTCTGTTAATGAATTATTATGGTTGTACAGACGGTGTTTATGTTTTGCAGGTAGAACGCTACGAAAAGCTATTCCAAATGGCGTACGATAATTTTCGGCTTGAAATTACAAGTCTTCAGATATTGTTCGCGGGGCCAGGTAATTGATGATCGTTGAGGTTTGTTAATAAGTGCGAGCAAAACGAATCTTATTGAAACTTAGCTACCGGAGTTTTCATTTAGGGTGCTAGAGGGAAAATCGTGAAAATTTCTTTCTTCGTCTGTCGCTGTGATTCATAACTCACCTTTGGGTAGATGTGTTTAGATATAGTTCAATAGCAGAAATGATAAAAATGTGCTGTTTTGTTGAACACAAACCGCTCCGACGCCGTTATCCAGATCAAAAAGCGAAAAAACATGTTTTTATGGGTTCTTAGTTAAACCTGGCTGTAGGGATACTAGTGTTTTACAGTCCAAAGTCATTGCGACATAGGCTTGGCATCGAAGAAGGGAGGGCAACAGAATCAGTTCATCGAAATCTACAATTTTGCTGTAAATCACATTGTTATGACACCACATTCTGGACCGCAGATGGCCCGTATATGGTTTATGCCAGAAATATCGATTTTTCGAATTTCGGTATGTTATTCAATATTTTTACCTTACAACAGGCGTCTGTTAGTGTTACCGAGTACATTATATCATAATCAATGTTTTTATCTAGAGCCCAGCTTAATAACAGTCATGTACAAAAATAAGTGCATAAAAAACGAACACGAAACGCGAACGAACATTAGAACGTTCGTTTACAAACGAATGTAAAAGTAAACAAAATTTATCATATATTAGAACGAATTTTTTATGAACGGACATAAAGGCAAACTAACATCGTATAGTTCGTTTATAAACGACCTTTGTGTGCTTATTTCTATCCGTGACTGTATATTATATTTTCTCATGGGGTTTCAAGGGTTTTACAGCCGATGAACCCTATTTTTAAAATGTAGTGTGTTTTGATTTGTTTGGTTATGTATCGCGTGCAGGGCATCAAGAATAGTATTTGTGTGTTTTTCTGAACACTGTAAACAATAATTTGGTTATCCAAAGTCCAATAGATATATCATGCTTTTTCATAGGTCTTCATTGGGTGTAGGGTCAATTAACACGAATTGCAGAATATAGTCTACGCTCAGTAGTTTGGTAAGAATTGCGTATAGGCGTCAAGAATGGTCTATATGTGTGTGGGACCATTGCACACGGTTACGAGAATATAGCATTCTGCAGTAGTTCGGTACAAGGCATCGAGTATAGTCCATAGGTTTTTGATATGCTGAACAAACACTTTGGTTTGGTAATCTAGAGACCTACGCGAATATTTTACGGATTTCAATTGTTTTCGGTAGGTTAGGGTCGATGAGGTTTTAGGTTTATTCAGTGGATTCAGGGTTTCAGAGGTTTTAGGGTGGTACAGTCAAATTTGCTTTTTTCTGAGCGTAATTGCATATGTATATCAAATACAGCCAAATGATTACACTAAATGGCAACTTAAAAATGAAATCATGTTCGCTCCATTTCGCCCTTGCATGCGCGATACCAGTTGTGGTTATGCGTCTTTCACATTAATATGCATACACAAATAGCACAGCATAGCACCCGGGCATCGCGATGTGACGCAAAATGAACGCAATACACTCATTGTACGCTAAATGCTAATAACGTGTTGGTGTTACCACACGTCTCTTGAAATTAACGAGCACTATTTCTACCCCACATGTGCAATGTTAGCGACCATATATACAGCCACCATGCAACGGTTACAATCATATCAACAGTTAGCGTACAATGGTTGCGACCAATTTACTATTAGTGAGCTGTTTTAGCGACCATATCTGCAGCTAGCGCGCAATAGGAATAACTATATCTACAGCCAACCAAAATGCAACTTTAGCTACCCTAACACCTACTTCAGAATTTGGAACTTTTATTTGTTTAAAAACTGTTTTTCACGTCAAAAGTAAAGGAGTATTATCACCGTTTCTGAGGCAGTTTAGTAATTGTATGCTCCCTTTTCGCCATCACTGCGCGCTAGCTTTACGTATTGCCACTATCACTATACTGTAGTTGTAGATATAGTCGCTACCACAGCACGCGAGCTATAAATACGGTGTACCATTGGTCGCGCGGTGTAGATCTGGTCGTTATCATTGCATGTTAGCTGCAGAAATGGTCGTTACAGTTGCACATTGGCTGTATATATGGTCGCTACCATTGCACTGGGCTGTTCACAACGTCCGAAAAGTGGGGGAACTTTGGGGGACCCCATGTTCATTCGCGGGAGAAACTTCAAAGTCGGAGACTTAAAAATACTCTATTTCCATATTTTTGTATAGTTTTAGTGCCTTGTATGTATTTTCAAGCTATAAAATGACGTTCTAGCATTAGAAGTAGTGGTAAATAATGCTTAAAAAGATTTTGCATATGAAAAACAAATTTTGAGACATAAAAATTTTTGAATTTAGTTAACATGGAATGTTTCGGCCGAGCGGAGGGACGGACAAATCTCACGAACATGGTCATTTGGACAATGGGGAGGTGTCCTCCCACCCCTCTCACACTGTGGGAAGGCCAGTTACACATGTGAAATAGAAATGGTGCTCGCGATTTCTCGTGGCATTTGCTAATAGCTAATTCGCGTGCAATGGCAGTACATTGCCCACAGGTTTAGAGACATCTCAGAGTGAGAATGCTTAAGCTGTGATCTTTGTGCACGGATCTTAATGTGAAAAACGCATTATTGCACTCAAGAGATGAAGGACTGAATACAGTGATATACCTTGAATGGAATTATTTCGAGCTATTGTGATAATGTGAAATGTTAAAGATTGTATATAGATTCAAAAATGAATTGGAAACATCATAACATGCATCTCAGAAGGTAATAAAACTGCTCTTTAAAGGAGCAGCTGGTATTAGCTGGGGTTTAAGGCCGAAGTCGACGTTCTACCTTTATAATGCGGTATATTAACTTCAATCATTAACTTATCATGGCTGTATTATGTAGTGACACAGAAGCAAATACACTACTAAATTTTGGGAAACTTTAGAAGGTTCATAGAATGACCTGTCGTATGATTACGGGTTTGTTTCGTTCTTCTCTTTTGGTGGGTGTTGAGGCCATTAGGCTATGACGCGCTCATCGATAAGACCATTGACAATTAACAGCTGAAAGCTCACACTGCTTGTGAACCAGTGGGTATGGCTATCCCAGTATGAGGGTAGTGGATATCACATATTGAAAAATTTCGCTCGAGGTATGTATGACATAACTATGCCTAAGAACAGACTTCACAGATGTCTCAGTTGGAGTACTAAACGGCATGCTTAGATACGAAGGAACCCAATCAGATGGAGATCTTTGTGCCATACTGGTGGTTTGCTCACTGATGGAAAGGGCAGTGCTAAAGTAGGTGCGGTGTTTCTATTGATGATACATAGGGTATGCATTGCATTACGTTCTAAGGCGGCAATTTTCCAAGCAGAAATAATTGTTGAAATTTGTATATAGCTGTGCAGAATATCTCGCGGAACAAGTTACTAAGAGAAGGAATATTTGAATTTTACGCGACAGCTAAGCTGTAGTTAAGGTTTTAGGTAAGTCAGTGGTCTTGTCAGCCGAGAAAAGCAAAGGATCTTATCTGGACCTGTGTAAAAATTTTATATTAAATAATTGAAGTGTGATTGTAGTAAGTGAAACGACCGTAGCTGGAAACAGAGGCACGTCATGCTCACATTTGGGAAAGTAAGCTTGAAAACCAATTTTTAGTTATTTTGGTCCGAAAAATAGATGGGGTCTGATTTCTTAGCGTCCATGTCTTTTGCTATCGAACGAACAATAAGAAATCAAAAATAATTAATTCATACGAAGATGAAATATGGATGTCAGTGACAGACAAAAACAAAGAAGATATGTTTGCAACCTAGCGCCTTCAATGGAAACATTTGCAAAAACTTGACATTTTCTATAAAAATTGGATTAAATTAAGTTAAAAATTCGTTGAAAACTTGTTTTTAATATCAATTATAGAGTTCTGCACAGTTTCTGAGGTCACGTTTCAAAGAGCTGAATTTTGGAATTTTTTAGTTTTTTAAGTTTTATGGTTTAATCAAGGCTTTTCTCAGCTCATACTCCCTGGCAAAATTCTATGCCCTTTTGGTTCATAGCCCCTGGCGAAATTTTCAGTGAATGAATAATGAAAGAACAGTGATTGAAAGCAAAAAAATTCTATTTCCCGGAGTTAAAATTTAAAACCTCGCGGTTGAAATGTTCGGAGCTGGCATCTTTAAGTTGTGGCGAGTTTAGTGGGTGTCAGCTTTTCACGTCATCGGGACCACGGGTTAAAAAGATGTTGGTTCATTGTGTTGTTGCGAATGCTATGACCGTTGGGATAAAAATGACGACATATACATATATCTTTATATATATTTTGTAATTTCTGACATGAATGCCTATAAGGCGTAAAACTTTAGACACTATCTTTACCTATCTTATTTTAACTATCTTTTGCTCATTTTATAGGAGACAAATGGCGAGATGCAATGCAGCGGCGGTCGACGCCGTTGCATATCCTTGAACCAACGGGAATGTCGATTGTTATGCAACGCTGTACCATCGTTGATATAAATCTGCCCAAGTAAATTTTTGACTAAATATAACGATACAGGTGTTTTAGCTTAATATTATTATCAAACTTCTATTTATGGTTTCGGTAGTAGTTGAGATTTATTTAAATTTTATGCAGATCATATCATGTAGGAAATTATAGGGATTTGTTCTCTGCAGAGGTTACACAAGGGGGTCACCACTGAATAGCGTTTTGTCTATTTTTAAAACAGACTTTGGTGTTATGTTTTGGGCGAATATGCTGATGAATCGTTCTTATATCGCCAAAGTTCGATCTCTGTGATATTTGTTGTGTTTGGATGATAAATGATTGTTGGTCAAATTTTGCGCCATACTGATAATACAATGTAACACCACATTACGTGCTCCAACAATGGCTTATCAGCATCAATTTTATTTTTAGGGTACTCACTAAAAGTTGGCGTTGTTTGGTCAAAGTGCGAAGTCAAAGTGAAATTTTAGATTTTGTACGAAATGTGCTCGTATTTGTGTCCGAAAATTTAGCGCGTTTTTAAATTTGTTCAAAATAAATTAGAGAATAGGTAATTTTGGTTCAACGTCCGTTAGTTCGTTCGAAAGGCGGCAATCTTGTGTGACATTACATGACACCGATTCTTTTGTAAGGACTGCAATGTGGCTAAATCGACTACTGTATAGACAAAATGATGAAAATTTGCGCCACATCGAACAAAATGGTTCAAAAAAATTTTTTGACAGTTATACACAAGAGTGATAATTATGATTTTTGGTGGTTACATGCACAAAGCTCGTCTCTAACGTTATAAAGCGATATTATCTTTAATTTAGGATTCGTATCAGTGGTCAGTTACCTGACATTTCACTTGCTTTGTCAGATGAAAAACTCGTTGATTTATTGAAACTTTTGCTTGGTATACCGACACCAACACCTGCTCCAAAACCAAAATCAACAATACTGGTTAGTTTTTTCTTAAACATTTTTGACTTTCTAGACTTGTTGATGAATTAAGATCTAACATGCTGTCGCTTGTGCCTAATGAATGGTGCAAATTATGCGAATAGGTTTTTAAAACCTGTGTAGTTGAAATTGCGAGAACTACAGTTAAATGGTTCCAGCTTCTAAGTATTGTAAGTGAGGAACTTGAACTTAACAATAAAACGTCGGTTGTTATTTTGACAAACCTAACTGTACAACGTCGCTTAATAGTGATTTGTTTTTTGAGCGATTCATGATTCGTAGAATTTCCTAATACAGTTTATAAAAGTTATAATTTTTAAGCTTCCAGAGCCATCCGTTGCCGAACGTGCTAAATTGAAAACGATCATGGAAGTTTCGGATGCTGAAATAAATGAAGCTACCGTCGAAGAGTTATCTGATCATAAGTCATGTGATCGAACACCATCTCCTTCCGGTCAAAATCAGCGACAACAACAGCAAACGAATTTGGAACTCGGGCTTTGCCTTAACCAGGTTAGTTGAACCGATAGTCTACCATTGAATATGTATTTCGACCGTGATGTTCTGCGGTGCCCTTACTGGGGTGCATGTTTAGTACTTTAAGACAATGTAATGTTAGGCAGTTATAATGTGTTCAGATATATTATGTTTCAGGCATCTATTGGGTTATAGCCACACATATAAACTATACTTGATACGCGTACATCCCACAGTTGTGGATAAAAATAAAATGCAAATAATTATTCGCCAACTGTTGGTGAAACATTAACAACTGTCCGGTTGTTATTCGCGATGATATTGTATTACTATTCGCTTGTGAACTATTTGGTATTATTGCTGTCTGTGCCTGTGCTGATAATTGTGATTAGGATTAAAAACTCGTTGCAATTGAATTCAAATAGAATAATATTGCAGTCTAATGAGTTGATGAATCCGAATAGTTCAGGTGCGCTATAATTAAATTATTGTAACATGACTAACTTTTCGAAAAGTTGTTCGAAGTTAGATCAAATATTTTTCGTATTATTAATCAATGTTAACGTTAATACTGCATTACCGGTTCTAATACTTTTTAATTTTTCCTTCTTGCTGGCTAGTTTTTTCACGTATTCACGTTCTTTTTTAGTGCCGTTTTTCAGCGTATTCATCCTGATGTTTCCTAATTGGAAAATATTTTTCTTGAAATCCCAGGATTTGCAGTATTCTTTCGTGCACCTAGGTTCCCACTTTGCATGTGAGGTTCCCTCCTTAGTTGGCCACCAACGGTTTCCACGTGTGTGGAGAAGGCAGTTCACCGGAACTATCGCGTTAATGTTTTTTTGTTTTAACATGTCCTTTACATATGTTACTTGTCGCCATTGTGAGGTTCCGCAACTAGCTTAATTCGTTCATGCTACATGTTGGTGTTGCCCTGCATTGCTCATTGCTTACAATGGATGCGTTCGCCAGGGTTGTCATGTCACTGTGTCTTATATAATGTAACGTAAACTGCCTTTATAAATCACCCCGAGGCTACTAACCTGTCTTTCATACTCCTATCATTTTTGTGTGTTATGAATCAATATCACACATAGGGATTTGATGAAGTGGGGTGGGGCGATTTTGGTGATTGGTGAGTGTGGTGTGGAAATCGCCGAGGGGGGATCCCCATCCCCCATAATGCAGAGGGCAGTATAATGAAAATATTATATCAATTGTGCGGTTACCATGCTATAAAGGTAAACAACTAAATTTGACATGATTTTGTCTATAAAATATAGCTTTTTATCCATGCTCTTGGAAAGGTAGACATTAAAATTTAATTATTTTCCATTGTCTGCCGCTCGTAAAATGAAATTAAAAGTTAAATAATTATGGGTTTTCGCCCAAGTGCTACTGAGCTATACTAGTCGTTATAATAAACATTTGCCTTGGTACGGCAACATAGAGACAAGATAATCTATGTTACGGCAAAATAATTTTTTATTTAGTAATGAGCTGGCTTTCGCACAGCTTTCCGAAACTTTGGAAGACTTTGTGGGCTCCTTGATCATTGTTGGGAGAATTTTCAAAGGGCGGTACAGCAAAAATGTGCCTTTTATGCTACATATTTCCATATTTTCAGGTACTTTTAGGCATACAAGTATGAGGCTATAAAATGGCGTTTTAGAATTAGAAGTAGTAACAACTAATGTTTAAAAAATATTGATAAATACTGAATGTAGTAGGATATGGGGGTTTTAGGTAAGTGTGGGGCGTGCATGGATTAAAATCTCATGAACATAGGGGTTTTGGAAAGTAGGGTCCCAGATGAAAAATATATTTTGAACATACACGAGTTTATAGATGTCCACGAAGCATAACGGCTAAAAACTGCAAACGCTTGAAGTCGCACTAATAACTAATTACCTTACGGGGTAAACGTAACAGGTCACTAGTGTGCAATATTTTCGCTGGATTAAAATTTTATCCAGCGGATATCTAGGTTTCAGTAAGAGCTCGATTTATTAAGCTTATTAGATCCTTCTTAGACAGTGGTTAAACTGATATATCGATGCAGGCACGCACGTAAGTGCAGACGAGGATGGATGCAGACGGACGAAATTTTGGACGCACACGGACGCAATTTCGCTTGGACGTGGACGGACGCAATTTCGTCTTGATGCGAACCGACGTAATTTCGTCTGTCTTTAGTGCACTTACAGTGACGGACAGAAATAAGTGCAAAATAATCGATCGAAATCGATCGAAATTTCGATCGATTTCGATTAAACGAAATTTCGATAGATTTCGATCGATTTCGATTAAACGAAATTTCGATCGATTTCGATTTCGATCGTTTTCGATTTTTGCGCAATTAGATAAATTTCAAAATTTTAAAATTTCGATTTTTTTCGATTAAACGAAATTTCGATCGATTTCGATTTCGATCGATTTCGACTAAACGAATTTTCGATCGATTGCGATTTCGACTAAACGAATTTTCGATCGATTGCGATTTCGATCGTTTTCGATTGCATTTATTTCTGGCCAGTGTACTTTAATATGTCCGGGACTGCAGCGTGTAACCCGCAAAGCGAGGGGACACGTGGCGAGTGTGGCTACTCTGCACACCGTGACCACTTCGTCGCTCCAAATCCAGGTCGCTAAGCTCGCTGAAAGTTCCACGATAGGAATAATACCGGCAATACATCAGTGACATATATCAAATCCGTAGAACTCTTTATTTTTCTTCCAATGATTAAAAAGACAAAAACTTTTGAAATTTATAAATGACAAATTTTAAGAAAAATTATAATTTGAGAAGTGATTTTACGTAGCAGGGCCCCTAAGATTTGCCTCATTTGATGTATACCACACGTTTGCCTTCATCGTATTTAGCAACCTATAAACCTATAAACACGATCGATTCAACTACATACATTTATATTGGAATGTGACAAAAATTTTTTATTCTTGGTATCAAAAGTTGCCAAATTTTGCTCCGGCACCACCCCACTGGGATAATAATACAGCCAATATTGTGTTAAAACAATGAAACTAACCTATTTAACGAGTTAAATAACCCTATCATCCCATAGTTTACCCTCAACAAATGTGCTTTGTAATTTTCACTTTTTTGGAGAGGGTATTTTTAAACTTTAGTTCATAGATCGACAACCGCAACGCTGACAAAAATACATAACAGCAAAGTTGTAGGTCTCGATGAGAGGATGCTCTCCATTTTTCGCTACGAAGCGTCTATTTTGAGATATACAGTACCCGCCAAAAATAACTGTCGCTCGCTCGAGACTCCCTGGAAATACGACAGTCATTTCTGGCGAGTACTGTAAGTCGTGAAGGATAGATATTTGCATGGCCAAATTTCAAAAAAATGTGACTCCTTTGGGACCCATTTTGACCCGAAAGACATGGTCGGTGCGTTTAGCGTCTAATGAAAGGGCACAAATAGTAAGAATTTCTGATCAATAAAAAAATTGTAAACATCTCTCTATTCGGTGATGAGTTATGAACTCTACAGACGGACAAAATAGAATTTTTTTACAATTTTTGACTATAGCCAAATTTAAAGGTGGAAACTTCGCTCGGTTCGCTCGCTCCGTTTCATTTAATTGTTTACTGAAAAAATATTTTAGGTATGTTTTACGTTGAACCGCCATAATTCGCCAATGATTCGAATCGCTGTGTTACGTATGGGGGCTCAAGTAAAGCAACGGACTTACGATTTATGTGTCGCCGCGCAGTTGGGAGGAATTCAAGTGGAATATCCAAAATATAAAGGTAATTATTTGTAATTGGTTAGAAATATTAAAGCATTTTTATATTCGATAAAAATCTGATGTTTCCAACAATCCTGGAATGTTTAATGTGACGATATGTTCTTGATTGGATGCTATTAATTGTTGTTCGAAACCGTTCGGAATGTGCTAGACTAACCTGTTCTCTTGTTCGATAATTTCATGTTTTGTTGGTCGATATTCTGTGTTCGGTTGTAGTTTACTCTAAATCCGACATTCATTTCATAGCAGGAACTTTAGCGCACACTTCGTTTCTATGTCGATAGTCACGCTATTTTAGAATACAACCGAAAAATCAGACATTTGCATGGTTCAGAAATTTATTGAACCTATGCTATAAGTCGCATATGTTCAATAAATTTCTATTTTGGGATACTTTCTCAAGTTTTTGGACATGTTTCTCAGTTAATAATCTAATGTTAATATTTAGTTTTATATGATTTTATGCAAAAATTGTTAGGTTTAAAGTTGAAAATACGGATGCAACATTCGGTTTTAGTTAACTAGACAGTGTTATTTTTTTCTATTTTCAGCGCTAGGCGGCGATGGACCATTATTTTTGGTTGAAGATCCGAGCGAACAAAGACTTAAAGGGGTCGAGAAACCGTTGATTGCTGTCGAAATGTTTCAGGTAAATTATTGCAGTTCTTCCTCGTTATTGCGCTTAGTATTTACAGTGCTCGTCCATGAGGCTAAATTTGACTGGCTCCTGGTCGCTCGGAATTTCGTAACTGCTCAAATGAGTAACAAAATTATGGTTTGAACGTATACAGTGGTTTACGGAAATTATTGTCTTGTCTCAAACGAAATTTAACAGTTTCCGTATAACGCTGGAACAAACTTCCAACAGCTCTATAACAAAGTTAAAACGCGCGAACAGAAATTTGTATCTGAGTTTTCTACTTGGTGTTCAGTAAGTCGGATAGAAGTTGATACATGACTGTGTATTGCTTTGAAGAGATATAATCTAATAGTATCAACAGTTTATCAGTATAAGGTACAATCCAGACCGAAAATAAGTGAAATTTCACAATCGGCCGATACTTCGTTTAATTAAAAACATCTTAACTTTATAAAATTGAATTTCATTTGATAATTTCGCTAAAATCGAAATCGATCGAAATTTGGTTTTGTTGAAATGGATAGGAATTTCATTTAATCTAAATTGAACTAGATCATACTGTACCTATGTTTGGCCGTGGCTGTATATGAATCGAATGAAACTGTCAGTCCATAGTTGTTAAAATAATGTCGCCTCTTAGAGTGTGCTTAAAATGTTTTGCCTGTATGAGTTTATTTGGCCGCTTAGAGTGTATATAGATTGAGCTATGATCCTGTAGAATACAGTGTATTTTCTTTAGGCCGACCGTAACCATCCAGACTTTTCAACATTGTATGCGCTTACTGAGCTGAAACTGAGTGCTAATATTTCATCGGTTCACGTCAATTTACACCGTGATGCTTTGATGGAGTTACAACAGTTCGGCAACTCCATATCGTCACAAGTAGCCACAATAACCCAAGCCAAAGCCAAGTTAAACGAAAGCTCGCCTGACAAAGCAGTTCAAAGACCATCCGAGTTGCGGCGTAGCAGTTCCAAGCGTTCCTCATCGACAAGCAACCGAAGTGAATCGGGAAGCTTGAAAAGCGTCAAGGCATTGGTCAAGAAGCGGCAAAATGCAGCGCGTAAAGCTTCATGACTCAATAGTTTTAATATTCGCATTAGAAAACGTAGTAGTGAATTCCTTATTATTTGTTTTTATAAATGCGTATTTAATGAAGCATCCGTGATCTTAATGGAGATATCAGTAGAATATTTCTAAATGGACGTAGAGTGGCAATATTTGCATTAGGTGTTTATTGAAAAAACTAATATTGTACATACATTTGTGGCAAAAAAATTCATTGGGACATAAATGGAAGGCCCACTGATTCCGAACCGAAATATTTTTAGCATTTTTGTATTGTTTGAGAGTTCCTTACTTGAGCAAAGCACGAAAAATGCCAGGCATTGAGCTGGGTGCACCAAAATTAAGTTTAGAATGCGCCCATTCCGAACAAGGCCTGTCCGAAATATTCAATGGCTTCTCGCTCCCTAACGCTGAGGCTCCGACTATACAAATAACTAACTACTATGTGAATTGAGTATGTGGGTGTGTTTGACGGCGCTAGTTACAGTGGAGGAAATAATCGACTCAAATACTATTAAATAAAATTTTGATTTATTTGGATTGTAGCAATTAAATGAAATTTCGTTACGTTTCAGTTTCGTCGAGTTAGGATTTAAACGAAATTTTGATCGATTACAGCGTCGGTTGCTTTCGATTGCACTTTGGTGAAGACTAGGTATTCTAAAATATATTTTTTACAGCTTGGCTTCTCATATGTTTGAAGGTCGGTTGGGAACAGACACAGATCCTGCTACGGAAGATTTCGTAATAAAAACTCAAATCGACGCCCGTCTTGACGAAATCTTGATTACTCTATGCTTTTGCGTTGGATCCGGACGTGGAAAATCCGATAAACGATTGAGCGACTCTATCGCGTTCAGCCAGCCACTCAGTGCTATTGTAGTTCGAGGTATGGAGGTGCAGATATCAATGAGACGACCATGCACCCAATTAACATCATCGTTGGCCTATATTGGCGTTCTTGATCTGGCACAACGTCCCGGTGGAGCGAATCTTCATCCGACAGTTATGACTGTGGATGAGGGATCGGATCGCGTGTTTTCGCTTGAAGTTGCGCAGTTCATGCGAAGCGAGGATGATCGCACAGCAATGAAACAAGACGACGTAGACATTGCTGTCCGGCTAGATTTTCGTCGGCTACAATTTGTGTTTTTGAACGTTTGGTTAGACGGAATTTTGGTACGTTGTGCTAAGTGTACCTTACTTTGTGGTTGGGTTTATACATCAGATCACTTTTTACATCCCCAGACACATATGTCGTGAACATCAGAGTTGTACAGCACGGACTGGTCCGTGAATGGTTACTAATCGATGTATTATACCTATGGGTATTACGTTCATATTCGGTCCGCTTGGCTTTCTCGCTATTGCGAACCTTGTTAGCATCATAATATTGTTAGTGTTCCTGTAATCGTTTAGATAAAACTAGGTCCGAGTGCCAGTATACACAAATTCACGCAAAATGAAATGCTCAATGGAAGACGATAAAAGCCTGTTGCACCGTTTATAAGCCAAACTGTCACATGCCTTAAGCAGGTTATTTTAAGTGTGATATTGCCGCAGATTTGTGTATGAACTGAATTTTCCAAAAGTTAAACGATGAAAACGGTAATAGCGCAAAGAACTGTGCAGGGTCATTTCACGCTACGATGACCTTTTGCCCCAGAAAAAATGACTAATGACTTTTTGGCTCCGATTATCTTCATTTTTACACCCTATGACCAAAAAACGTCAAGGATCAGTAATTTGAGGTCGTTATAATAAATTTTTTAACCGGTTTTATGCTATGGCTTCCCAAATACCACCCCCCTGCTGCTCAGCAAGGTACCATAAACTGGCCTCTGGTATGCTCCAGGTTGCATATAGCCTCGGTTTTGTGATCGTATCTCGTGCAGCCAGTCAGCGCGGTCAAAATGACGTTATGCGGTACTCCGTATATCAAAAATTAAGCTTTTTATGGTTATTCTTGGGTCAAATTTAACACTTTTAAAAGACGGGGGTGCCGATTTATACCGGTTATTAAATGGAAACGAAGCGGCCATAAACGGTAGCTATTTATATCGATAGTTTAGCCTGGGAAAGTGTTATGCAAAAAAATTCACATCATACCCTTTGCCAGATATGTTAGAATGCCGGAAGTAGCTTGTGGTCGGGGGGGTAAAAATGTGAAATGGCCAATTCGACCGTGTTTAACCAGCATAGTTAACTTGAAAACGGTATGTAAGATATTCTATACCACAATTTCCACTATGAGGGTACAAAATGGCAGCCCATATCAACTGCCAGTGTACATGCCTGAGACCATGGTCGGGGAGGGGGTAAATTTAGATGTTTTTCAAAAAATAATTTTGCGACATATGTCGTCGAAATGTATTGCCACGATGTATTATGAACCAAAAGCGTGAAATTTCCTCGAAATAACATCATATGTTCGATTGTTCCACATTTTGGTGGTGGTCGGGGTGGGTAAAAGTGTGGTCGGGGGTGGGTAAAAGCCTGAGATCAACAGGTCAGGAGCGAGATAGAGCTCAGGTCGTTTCGCCATTCGCTTCGTGATTGGAAAGAACCATAACAGACAAATTAATTGACTTCTACTGACTCCACCATACCCCTAACTAGCAACGGTCGGGGGGGGTAATCAAATGTGCTAAAATCGACCTTTTGACCCTAGCGCTGGGGTAAGTAACAGCAAGCACCTGGGTTAATATTTTTTCAAAAGGCACCAAGGGGACTGGTATGATATATGAACAACGTTTATGTACCATGCATAAGTAACGAGCAACGACCAAAAAAGAATTTGGTCGGGGGGGGGGGTAAAACTGGGGTTCATGCCATATCGACAGCTGTCACTCTCCATGATTGGAGTAGATTTGAAAATCGTGCAATTAAAAATGTTGTGTAGACCAGACTAATCCTGCATAGAAAAGAATTTGGGCCATAACTTCGAACACGGAGCCACGACACTACCCGAAAAAAAGAGGTCGTAAAATTAGTCATTACGATTTTTGTCAATTTGGGACTTATGTGATGTCCAGCTTCTTACGGCGTGCGTGAAGCCGAAAAATTTTTTGTTTTAACTAGCTAACTAATAATGCTTCCTAGCGTAAATAACATTTTACCATTTCCCTTCGCGTTTATGTGCTACTGGCCAAAATATCCAGTTTTACCCCCCCCCCCGACCAAAAGGTCATCGTAGCATGAAATGACACTGCAGAAGAAAACAGTTTCTATGAAGTAAACACGTTGGGTGAAAAATGTAAAGGTTTATTAAGTAATATCTGAATGCTAAAATACACTTTTTGGACCGAGAATGCAGTATAATAGCATTAAAGTTGGCTGTGTGTAACGTATCTGTAGTTATCTCGCGACTTGGTTTTATTATTTGTAGATTTGGTAATTTCGCGTCATAACAAACTGAATATTGTTTTAGCATGACATGTTTTACTTACAAATTGATGTAGTTATTCTGGCGTTTTACGCCTTGTTTTAGAACTGGGTCAAGCCGTTTCAGACGGCGGCTGCGGAACAAGTTGCTCGCGAGACCAGCGCGGCAGCCGCCGAGAATGCGGCAGCCGCTGCGCAGCAGTTGTACAAGGCTGCGCTAAAGCTTCGACTTGATATTTCGATTGACGCGCCTGTAATTGTGGTACCACAACGATCGACATCCAGAGAAGCGATTTTGGTTGATTTGGGTAAGTATGCACAGTACTCAGCTGTAGTACAGGCCTTAAGGTCCGGCTTTCCATTCACGCTGTCACAAAGAAGCAATATCGGCGGCGTAGTATATATATCTGGCCATACATTGCACCACTTTATGATCTAAAGATGAATCCAAACGTAGAAGTTGTGCAGTCTATACAGCCAGCTGCCGCTCAGTGGAAAAACAATGGCTTTCAAATATTTAGGGTATTTATGTTATGGCTAAATTATTAAGGGTGCGAACAACTTATCCTAAAGAAAAGCACGAAATCATCTTTAACCGATAACCGGGATAGTATGTAAGCGTTTCTCAGGCTACATTATCGTAAACCTTTTATGCATCAATACGAATATTGCTAGTTTTCACAGCTTTGAACACAGATTTATTTTGTATTCTCGAATGAAATTTCAGAGCTTTTTTGTCAGGTCGTTGTTTGTACGTATTGGTTTTGCTACGCATTTCTTCGTTAGGGATTGTGGTGCATTGGGCAAACATGATTTATGTCATTAACAAAAAGTGTTAGCATTACCAAGCGCACATATTAACTGCAGTATATCGAGCCTTTCTTCGCTTCATAGTATCGGCCCATGCTAGATTTCAATGGTACTTTCGGTCGTACTTTTAAGGTTTAAGGAGGGTTACCTGCTTGACCACTAAGAATATTAATTTATGTTATCGGTTGGACCCCCGGTTTGAGGAAATCCGTCGACTTTGCAAATCTGCCCCAAAGCATAACGTAAGAGTTTTTAATTTTTCTGGCGGGCTTCTCGCAATAGGTAGGTTGTCGGGGTCAAGTGTTACTCCGAGTTCGGGAGGGGGGGCAAATATTAAAAATATTATGTACATATATTAATGTAATACATATGTATATGATTGATGTATTTGTATTTTATATGTGTATATTATGTATAATGTGTGGTTTTATATACATGTTTGCGTCAAAATTACTACATTCTAGGACTGAGATTCCAAAATTTGCTAAAATTGCAGCGGAAGCCCAGGCTCCTAAAAGGTTTGATCATCAGTATAGATGCCGATAGGGAAGTAGGTGGCTACGCTCTGAAGGCCCCAAGCCTCCCCTTCTCTCTCCATGTTGAGACCCCGCACCACAACACCCCGTCCGCAACGAAGGGATGCGGAGAACTTTGCATGTTTAGCAAAAATGTTCAGGGTAAATATATTATGAGTTTGGAAATATTTTATTTTACCTTACCCACCTTGGCCTAACTACAGGAGAATATTTTACCGGGCTTCTTTGAGCTGCGGCCCCAACCCCAACCTGGTAAGGGAGACTGAAATACCTGTTAGAATTCCGCAGATTACATGGGGCAAACCGTACCGCCGGTGAAGTGATAGATTTTATAATTGTATTTATTGTTTTTCATGGATTTACAACACCTTCGTGGATATTTCCGTTGCATATTTACCAAAATGGCTACTGCAAATGCATATTTTAGCCTGCCGCGTTTCATATTACTTATAATTTTGACATATATACCCAAAATATATGCAGCGGTATAACTGCTTTTGTTAGGACGATCATTTTTTGATGTCACTTTCGGAGCCGCTGAAATCCTGGGGAGTTCGAAAATCCTGGGGTCACGTCTGCGGAAAGGCTAGCTCTCCTTGTCTGCCCATCTTTGCGCAACCCCCTCGCCGAAATAATCTACCGCCTAAAGCCGGCTGACTTTGGGCACCTATCATTGACAGGTATATTTTGAGAGTAAAGGACGAAAGTACTATAACACCAAACACCAACTAAACACATAATGCCGAGAAAATAACATGCACTGTTAGTATGCGTGGCAATAATTCTGCGCATAGAAGTGGTATCACAAACAATGGTTTGCCAACTTGTAGAATGAAGTCGTGTTTGTTACATAAATATTTTTGGAAAGTTACTGATTTAGTGATATTGCTATTTTTGACCGGTAAATTTATGCACAACGCGATTACTGTAACAATGATTGGTGAGCGAAAATATTGAAAATATTCGGTTACAATAGTTAGCGGAAATGTGAAAATAAGGGCTTTATTGCTAACTAGATATAATGTACTGCAGTAAGGAATGTACAGATGGGTTGTGTGTAGCTTGTCGGCGTATTATTTGTGTATGGTTTTAGGTAATCTTGCTGTCAAGAATCATTTTACTAACCAATCTGTTCCTAACTCAGCCGTTCCAGCAGTGATAGACAGCATGGCTGTGCTGCTAGCTGACGTTAAGATATCGCGGTAAGAATGTCCATTTGACTATAGTGTGAAAGCGCAATCTTAAAGTAAAAAAGTTCTCAAAATTATTTTTATAACATTTTTAGGTAATGTAGATATTTTAGATCATTGCTTTTTTAGTTTGTTTCCGGTGCTTGGTCGACTTAGGTTTCAGCTTGATTAGGTTAGAACTATCATTAACTCAACTTTCGTTCACCTGCTTACTTGTACTAGTGGATGGCTAGTTTTACTGGTAATACATTTTTGTTGTTGAAATTATTTATTTAGCTCTGAGCAAGATTCTATCATAGCTATCAGCTCAAATTGTCTCCGAATATAGCGGTGGAATGCTGCCAATGCAAAAATGAATACTTTACCCATAAATTTATACGATTATATGAGCATCGAAAATGGTTTTATTTTCTTAATTCACGTTAAAAAATGTTTCTGACAAAGCCATCAACACAACTATTATTCATTTTCATATCTTTGATCAAATTTTAGGGTAATTTTATCGCCCGCCGATAGTGAAAAATTTACCGACTCCGAAGTTCGAATATTGGAACCATTATCGTTCACACTTAACGTTGCCCGCAATTTGACCTTCGATTGGTACAAAGAAATTCCGGAAATTGCTGTTGATGCCGTTTTGCCTATGATTAAGGTGTGTAGACTTAGTTAAAGTAAACAGCACAAGCTTCTTCGGCTTGGAACACAAAACTTTAGTCGAGTGTTTACCACGTTTTGCTTACCGCCAGTATTCAACAGACCTCTAGCGAACCTCGAATAAGGATTTCGAACAACAAGGTCTGAAATAATAATTTCTAACAGCAATCAAACTTGGGCCGAAAAGCCGGGTCGAAATACCTGAATTTGGCCAAAAGGTGTGGTGAGATAATTCTTTGAAAGTCCATAAATCGGGAAAAATGTTTAAAATCGGGCCAAAGTGCCAAAACGCTATGGGCCATATTCAGTACGAGAGTAGTTCGCTTTTGTCAATTTTAGAATAAAAAATGTTTTAATATGATCCACTGTATCGCTTCAGCATGAAAAAATGTTTGTTTGATAGTAAACACTTTAGTTCAGATAAAAATAAAAAAATCTTGCCTCTTGAAAAGTCTCAAAGTTTTTACCATAATGAGCCAAATTTGACGGTTTTTGGCCATAACTCGACGCAATCTTCTAATATCGGAAAACGGCAAACTTCAGCACCAACAGTTGCTCAGAACGCACCGATTGGTGCCAGATGATTTAGCACCATCGGGCGATAGGGTTGACATGATACCAAAGTAGGGAAGCAATTTACTTCCGAATTTCAGTGGCCTCCGGGTTGATGCTAGTCGCTCCAACATTGGAGGTCACTTTCGCATTCCACGAGTTAATGGTTATTTACGTCCGGGTTATTCTGCATTCAGATCACTTCGAGTCGTTATTAATTATTTACGGATGTTGTGATTATTTACCCTATGATTGATTACGCTACGATGACTGATTACCCCGTGATGAATTACCGCATAATTTAGTACCTTATGATTAATTGCCTGCCTTCTTAGAGAGGGGTTAGAACTCTGTTTTTCATTTACTTATCACTATATAGAGTCTTCTCGGAAAACCGCAACATATGATCCTGGAGTTTGTGACTTGTCTACAAGAAACGACAACAGATTTTTTTATTTAGGCAGCGTTGTCGCAAGAGGACTATCAAACGGTATTGTCAATTGCAGCGTCGAATTTGAGTGAAACCAGCCCTGATGTTGGTCGTCAACCCCGACGGAGTCGTTCAGAGAGACAAGTGGACGTTGGCAGCGGCTGGGAAGACGACGATGCCAAGCCAGAAACGGACGGTAAGAAATATCGGTATGAAGATGGGAGGATGCGTGGGAGGCAACGAAAACCGAACCCAACCAAGACAATGAGCGAGCCTTTAAGCGTTCCCCTGGAGGGGTGAAAAGCGAATGGATGGTAACAAATATCAGTAGCTCTATGATTATAGAAAAATCACTCGCGCGTAATATGGGTTGTAATGTTACCTCTGTTAACCGCCTGCCCGCCGCAGCCCAGCACCACACTGCGCCATCGTTGTCCGAACCGATTGATTGACTAAGTTTAGATACTAAGGCCGATCTTAAGCTAGACTTACCAGAAGGGGCATCCAACGATCTGCCAGACTTCTGCGGTTCCCACGAGTGAGGACCGAATGCAAGGTTTGTCTCCGGAATACCACACGTTTCGGAATACATGGTTCGCCCATTAACCCAGGTTTATCTTCGGCGTTTTATGAAGCACGTAATCATCGCTACAACTCCGATTAATAATTTCATCGCTGTCTATCACCCGGTGGAGGTATCACATCGGTAATATTCGTGTCCAAACTTTGTACACGAACGCTTTAAGCCTAATTTCTAGTTGCTTGTTTATCGGCCAAGTTTCGCAGCCATACATTAGGACGGATCTTGCATCTGCGCTTCACTTTTATTGAAACTTTACGATCATCCCAAAGTCGTCGCCGGATTAATCCATTTCAATTCTAAGTTAGCCTCTGTTAAAATTTTTCTAATGTCATGCTAGCTCTAAAATTGAGAGTAACCTCTGTGTATCAGAATTGTAGTACGTCATCTAGACACGCCCAATTCACAAGTACCGATGGGCCTTCTGTGCATTAAATTCATGAGAAATGCGCACTTTTGTTCCACATTCACATTACAAAAGAAGCATAACCCATTTTAGGCTTTTACCGCAACGATGTTGGGACCTAGTTGTGACTTTTACTACTTTTGGCTGTGTTCAAGCTGTATCATGCACGCCGGCGGTCCAAACAAATTTCTGCTAGTGTCTCACTATAATCCTGCATCGGCTAGAATAATGGCAATTTGTTACATAGCTAGGCATGATGATTAAGTTTCTGGTTTCTTCTTTGTTTCTTCTTTTTTAAATTGTCAATGGAGTCCAACAATTTTACAGTATTCCCAACTAAAATTTGAGGAAAATAAACAGTTTTATTCCAAATCTACAACCCTATAGAAGAGAAGGATATCCTACCATGCTATTTTGCTGCACAGGTATGGCCACCATATTTGTGCCTCTTACTGCTTTTGGCTATTACTGTATAGTAAGTGCATAAAGTAGGGACATAAATATAAAGTAATTGTTGCCGACTTCACAATCAGCAATAGATCGACCGGTGAGTTGCTCCCAAAAGAAATGCTGTCTTTATTTCCGTCCGTAACAGACATAGTGAAATCAACCCATTAATGTAGCTGTCTATTTTATAGATTTCCTACAACACTTTTAAGTTATAGTTTTTCTGCTGTTTGCCATAACTTCGGGGCCAATACATGTTACTCTTTTCTCTACACGGGAATAGTATTATGTGTTTAGTGACACGGTATGTCCGTTTTTGATTGTGCTCACGAGTTCAGAAATGGCCCTTGCATAAACATAATTGCATTACGTTTTAGATTAACAGAAGTAGCTAGTCAAGCTCAAAGCACAAAATGTAAAACAGTTGTTCTACTAGTGCTTTTATTAATGAGCTGATAACTGAATGTGTTTCCGACAACCATTATCAATTTATGTTTTTACTTTTGTATTAATCGCATTGTATTTTATTTACCGTGATTGATTTTAAGATCGCAACGCGGCCACCAACGAATCGGCGTCAAAACAATCTCAGCAGCTACAACCGGCGCCGTCTGAAGTTTCACGCAAGCCCCGCATCGAATTTGTTTTTACAATCGAAGGCATAATTGCAACGCTCTATATGGGATCGTCTGATATGGTTTGTAATAGTTGTGGTTTTCGCTTATTTCCTTAAACCATGATCTTGGAGATAGCAACAATGTTTATAATTTCATCGCTATTTGGTGTAAAAATTGCTTGTAAATGTGAAAGTCGACACGAATCGGAAATGTGTTATGTTGCTTGTATTATGGACGTGAGTTTCCTACGATCGTTTACTATATCTTCTTGAAATGGCGTCATATCAAAAATAACACCCCTGTAACATTGCTGTTATATATTTTTTGTGCATCTGTTTTCTAGCTGTGGGCCAAAATTTAAAAATATCCCGGCAAAGCGTTATTTCAAAAATTTGACTGCGCTGGTCGTTGGTCTTTTGCCTACTTAAGGTAAACAATGAACTTAAAGTGTCATTTAGCTAAATCACCATTTCCAAATTTATAGTATATTTTTAGAACATAGAAGTTGGGATAAACCACATGGATTCACATAAAGGCAGCTTGCACTTTTCGTTAAAAGATTTGCACTTTTATAAAATCAATCCGACTTTATTTGTACTTTCTTTTTCTGTGTAAAATTATCTCGATAAATTTGATATGTGGTTGCTCTTTCTTATAGGTATGCATGCTAACAAACTCAGGTCTTTTCTTTTGAGCACTCCCCAGCCGGCTTTTAGCTAACTAGCGTTCTTTCATTCTCTAAAATAGGAGTAAGACGTTAGCCATAGAGCTCCCTCACTATTGCTATTATCCCGCCTGAACAACGGCCTACCAATTTTGTAATATTGTCTTATTTATTTTAGTACAACATTTTAGAATATCGGCGGCATCATATCGCGTCACGAGGACAATGCGTTATCGAAAGCTGAAATTTCAACGATTAAAGCTGGCGGCACAATTCTAGTTGACGGGTCTATTTCAGCATCCGTCGCCTTGGTGTCTGTTATGTTAGACGATTTACGTAAAGACAACGCTGGAAAGCTTACAAGGTTTGATTAAAAAATATTATCGATTTGCTTCGACAGTGATGTGATGATGAGGTGTCATCAGCTATTTGTGTTACTGCCATTTTGTCCTCATCTGTTGCTGTTATTGCATTTCTGTCCTCTACTTTTGTTGTTGCCACTATCTGTTCACAACTCACAGAAATATTGCTTATTCTGGATATTTTCATCTCTAAAATTTTTTTGCTGCTGTTATGATCTTGGATGCACTACGTAAAATCGACGCTAAAAAGATTGCCCCTCTTTGGGAGCTTATTGTTTTTCTTCACTTAATTGTTTATTTTTAATTTTTTGGGTCATAAATCTTTGATTTGACCCGTTCTAAGCATAGGGGGCATAGAAATGTGTGCTCAAATGACATTGGACACCTAGGGGTATAATTTGAAGTGACTTCAATCATACGCGTTTGTTTATTTTAGTGTCTGGCATGTATAAATGCAAATGTTTTAGCGGTAACACAGGATTGCTCTGGCTTCACCCTTACATTTCTGTCATATTATATGGTGAGCATGGTGAGTATTGAATAGCGATTCATAAACGTCATCGCTTTTTGTCTACTACAAAATAAATATGGATTGTTTTTTGTTAATTATTTTAAATAATTTGGATTCATTTTATGAGACTTTGTAGACTGAGTTTTTTTAAACTTTGAACAATTTAACGATTTTAAGTAAATTGTTGTTGGATTTTGAGCCCCACCATTCTGTACTGTTATCGGTAACTCCCGAACCAACTATCGGGTTTGAAAAGTTTTTTAACTGGACCAGAATTGTATTAAACCGTCTAGAGTCAGGCACATAACAATAAAATGATAGTATCCTGCGATCTGCATATTTAAATTTTGAAATTGTTTTCGCTTTGTGTTTATTTTTGTTCAAAACCGCCATCTTTGCTCACACCCCAACATTTCAACTTCTGTGTTGGTGAATCCCAGTTAATTTTATTACTATAACTTAGTATTTGCATTGTCAACAATCCTGTGCTTGTTATAGCTTGAGTGTGACTATTTGTTGTTTTTATGAATTCATGGGTGGTGATGCAATATCACTTTTATTCAGGTTGATGGACAAGCGCGTTCCGACCGACAAAACAGGAAATCTTCTAAATTTCGTGGACGTTTCGTTCAGTACAAGATTGCGGCCAAAATCAGGCAGGTGAGAATAATCAGTGTGTTGTTTTGGCATTTCGAATTTTGGAAAAAGTAATATTTTATCATTACTGCCCAAATGTCATATTATCGATTTTCTCACGTTTCATAGTTTATTGGTGAAAATGCCTGTATATGTAATAGACATGTTGTAATTCCATATTGCGTTTACAAGGATACAAGTACTAGCTAGTCTCATCGCTGTGGTGAATTCGGAGCGTTAAACAAGTGTAATAGCGCCGCGACGCTGCTGCACCGCGCACTTCCAAACGCAATGCCCATACGACCACAGCTGTCGTAACCTCATGGGCGGACCGAACGGAGTCATTTTTCTGGCTCGGCCCTTCCAAGGAAGTGTTCGGATCAAGCGGGTTGAAAACGTTGCCAACTTGGTACAACATGTTGAGTTTGAGGTCCCCAAGGAGGTTGGCTCCATCACTTGTTCGTAGGCCAAAGAGGCCATACCCCTATTTACTATCCGGGTCTCATCGGGAAATGCTTATTGAATACAGCGTTGGAGTTGGTCACTTGCCAATTCCCACTATTTAATTGTTTATGGCTAGTGTAACCCCCACTAGGGTCCGACAATCTGACACGATTTACGTCGAATCGTTTATGCGTGTGTAAACTTCAGAAAGACCCCGCCAATCATCCTATTTTGTCATTTCCGATATCGAATTGCAAAGCCTTGTTATGGAAAAAAGGCTTAATTTCATTAGGTTTTTCGCTAACCGAAAATTGGCACAATCAAATTCAAGTGCCCGAAATTAGACCTTGTGTTCGAACATAATTTCGGCGATTTCAATTTTCAGAAATTCAGTTCCCAAATATATTAGCAATTAAATTTGAACTATTCAATGTTCGCGAACAAATTTAATGCAAAAGTGATGTCACAATCAAATCAAGTTTTCGTTCTCAAAAATTTATGTAATTTTACATGAACTTTCGCAAACACAAAATGGTCAGATTTCAATCGCGAGCGCTGCGTTCGCGAACTGTTTTCAAATAAGTTAAAAGCGTTCCGTAACAAATTTTGTCCAAAAATACATAATAGGATGGTTGGCGGGGTCACGTTAATTTTACTCGCGAATTATGCTCTCTTGAATTCGGTGGTAAGTGGTTCCTTCTAATCCGCGTTGACAATGTTAGACGTTTGGAAATCTCGCACAATTAAGTCGAACTTATACACTGAATGGTCGGCGAACCACGCTAGGACTTGTGACCTCTTCGATGTCAAGTCTGAATTTATCGAAGACATATTATCGAAGATGGTGGATGGATTAACAATTTAAACCTTTTTTGGGCAAATCGCTCCACCAATGACGCAATGACACGTTCAATTTTCAATATTTTCAGAAAATTGTGGCAGAAAAATGGTCTAACTATACAGCTAACAGGGCGCCAGAGGCTAGCTAATAACTCTATAATAATAATACGCCGATCGGATGATTCAGGTAAGCTCAATGCTGGTAATAAAATAGGAAGTGTTTGGTTCGGGGTCCTGGAAAAGATACAATAATTGGGTTGCTATTCCGCTACTATCCTACTCTACAGTGGTTAGCTCGAGTAACAAAATATACGGATTCGTGATACATATTAAGAATATACAATAAACAACAATTATTATGGCTATCATACACAAGAAATGGTATTACAACTTAATACCATGGTAAGGCTCCTGAACAGTGCGAATCGTTCAAAAGTTATGACACCATAAAACAGTGAAATTTTTCGCAAGCTTATTGTATGTAATCATTCATTCGAAATAAGTTACACTGAATTTGTTGGTTCATATTGGTTTTTGAGTGAAACTTTTAAGGTCGGATGTGCTCCACATAATCCTACCGATTGTTCATAGGTCAGGATTGGATATTACGTGTTTTGTTTTTATTATACACAAGTATTTATGTGCAGGAAATTTAGAACGGTAAATTGTAGTGATCCCTTTAATTTAGCTCAACTAGACTTATCAGATGGCCAGTTCGTCTGGGCTTAGCATACTTAGGGTGACTGGTAAAGCGTGTTAATACGGCAAGAGCCCAATCAACTTCGAACATTAATGTTAAAGTAATATTGTCGATTCGCAGCGAACATGCAATTTATAAGGTGGATTTGACGTCCACTACTAATGATTTCACGTGGGCGCACAAGATGAACGTTTGATAACAGCATCCTTGCTCAACAAAATGCAAAGTATATATCACATATATATTATTATATATATATAAATATATATTTAATTGCTTTAAACTGGACTTGGTTGCGGTTTAAGTATTTGCATAGCTGTTTCGAGGATTACACTCTTTGACCGGCTGCAAACCTTCAGGGCGCACATTGCAGACATTCATTTTCTCGCCACGTAGGTAGTGGTAAAAGTGGAAAGGATACCGAATTTCTAACTCCTAAGATTCTCCAGAAGTTGTTATTTTGCTAAGAAATTACTTCACACGCTGTATATACAATGTCTAGCTTATCAAATATGGGGAAATTAATATCCACCTTTATCGCAGGAATTTTGTGTTAATTTTGTACAAATTTATAAAGCTGCCGGATCGATTCTGATCTGGGAACAATATGGAAATGAAAATATCTTGAACAAAACTAAGGGTTCTTGAAAATCATTGCAAGAATCCTGATAAGTGTAGTGGGTAAAATTTGGCAAAGATCTTCTTCCTAAGTTTACTTTTTTGCGAAGGGGCAAGGTCAAAACTAAGAAGTTTCACTACCGAAAATGGCATGAAGTTTACAGGCCATTACTGAATATAGTCCTAGGATTGAATTCCTAATAGTGCGACAGCGACGTCGTTGTGTGGCATCTTAAAAAGACCTAATGATGGTTACCACTATGTCAATGTCGGAAATTTTTATAATAGTAATTAATAATTTATAATAATATAAAAATAATTTTTCTTTCTCGCTAGCTTGTGAAAGGCATTTATGGAGAAAGTATAAGGGGGAAAATGTGGATAAGTTGGTGCTCTAATAACTTTGACAATTTAACGTCAGTATTAGGAGAAGCAGAGGTAGTACGATCCGCTTGTTAAGACTCAGCGTTGAACATTATGAATATCGAAGACTCGTAGGCCATCAGCACTGGTTTTACAACAAGTACATTGGTGCAGAAAAGATTGAAATAGCGATACGTAATCAACTCATTCCTAAGGAAATTTTAGTTAACTTTCCCATTTTCATAGCCGGCGCTACCTTAGTATCGTCCGCATCATTTGGGGGGGGCCCCGATTTTTGGGGGGCCCCCGATTTCTGCAATTTTGTGCTACATATGTTTGGCAAAAATGGGTATTGTAAAAATTTTCAAAAAACCAAACTAAATACTTACCACTTCACCCTTAGGTTCTAAAAAGCAAAACTCCCGCAGCGTACAGCGTTGGAACAGATTTATTTTGTCGCTTGTGTGATAAACTAATCGGGGCCTCATGAACAGATCGGACTCGGCTGGACCGCTAGTATATGTAATGTTTATTACGTCCGCTTCGCAGTAGCAGGCATGTATTACTAAATGCGTATTTTATTTTAGACAGTATCTACGTTTTAATTGAACACTTAGACAGTACCAGGTTGGCTGCGTTTGATGCTTTAAGACATCGTCAAAATAGGTGCTAAGTTTCTTTACCTCAAGCTTTTCCGTTTTGACTCAATTATGAAGAAACTTCTGTGTAGACTGCCAAAAACAGGCACCTATTTTGTAAGATGTTTGTGATTCAGGCTAAGTGTTGCATCTCACTCTGGACATATTTCATTGTGTTTTATAAGTTGATGTTGTAATTACAACTTTGGCAGGGGCCCCCGCTTGCGGCTTTCGAGGGGGGCTTCCATATTCCTAGCGCCGGCCCTGCCCATTTTTAACCGACAAAACGGATTTATACAACTACCTCCAACGGTTATTGCAACCGTAGAGATGTCTCCTTAAGACGGTTGTCCTAAATCGTATCCTACAACAATCGGTTCATCGGTTTTGCCCCGGTATTCATCGCCCAACCTATTAAAATGGTGGGTAAACCCAAAATTTAGCTTTTCTGGGAATTCTGCCAGCCTTTCTCTGTGAAAACTTGCAAAGGGGCTGTATACGGTATGAATGTTTCATTTCTGGCGACTGGCTCAACAGTTAGACCTTTCAGAACGGAACCATCGGATCGAGACCCTACATACCGTCTCACGATACTGCTTAAATGTTATACATAAAATTTTGCCGTTTATAATGAATTTTATCAACACAGGTAAATTTAATACTGCAGTTGCAGCGACGGCGTTTCGGAGCTTACTGTGTTTCCGATGCAGTAGTGCTGCACTGATGAATATGGCCTTTTACAGCCAGCAGAAACTAAAAGCTCTGACTGCAAATATGAATCAAAAGCTCAAAAATATGCCTATGAAACTAAATGTATCTAAATCTGTGTTACTGTGTAAATTTGTTCAAATACCTGAGAGGCTTTTGCTCTATTCGGGTTTAATTTTTGTATAACTTGTAAATGAGCCACTACGGCTCAAATGAGAAGGTCTAAAGGGTCTCTATCTGCAAAATAAAAACCATCAATATTCCTGGAGGAATCTTGAAATATAATCGATTTAAAATTTAGTATGGGGCCACCCACTTTCGGTCGCCATCCTTTTATGAACACGGATGAATTCTTTCAGCCTTAGGCTTCTATTTGAAAGACCATATGCCTATGTATCATTCAGCAAAATTCCAATAGGGAATTTTACGCGCTATAAATGTAATCAACTTTGGTTTCTATGAACAACATTTTAATTGTCAATATCGCTAAGAGTCAGATTAATACGTATTCACAAAACAATGGGCAACATTTACGCATGTCTAACCCCGCACTACCACAAAAATTAACTCTTAAGTTCAACGTTTTGAATGAATTTAGCAACCCCGTCCCGAACGAATATACGTGTGTCTACGGTTTAGCAATTTTGTTAACACGACTGCATGAATTATTTGATCATATGGATTGAAGTGCCGTATTATTCGTTATTGCTATCCTTGTAGACCTTGCCGTACTATTACTATCACTCGTTGCCATGTATTTTTACATAGGTACTTATTGTACCATGTATTGCCGTCATAAAGGCATATCTAAATGTACCATTCCATTGTTATTGCCATTTCTTGCCATTATATCCTTATTGTCGTACGTATTTCATTAATATAATTGATTGTATGAATGCGTTATTGCTGTATATTGTCTTATAGTTATAACTGTATGAACCTAAACGTACCTTTATTGCCGTATACCATTCATACCGTATTGTATTATTTGTGGACAGTTCTTTGATAATTGTTAATACTTGCACAGGATATGCGAAACTCACATGACCCTTCTCATTTTCGCTTTTGTTGAATTGTTGTTACCGTAAGTCGGGTTTGATGAGGCGCCTCGTGGTGCCATACCGACCACGCCTCACCGTTTCGTACCCTATATGTTGATTGTAACGGTATTGATTGTTGGTTCTATATACGTATTATTGTCATATATATATAGCCGGCCAAGTGTCGTAGAAGTGTTTACGATTTCTTACCATTCCTGATCAACGAATTATCTATAGAGTTGTGCGACTCCCCGAACCAACCCAAATCGGAGAAAATGTTGGCATGACCTCACGCGTAGGATTGCGAGAATTTAGCTAGTTTAGGTGGCAAAATTTGGTACTCACAAACCATCCCCAACGGCCCTCGCCCGTGCAAACTTCCCAAAAAATTGCACCTGTTCACCGTGCAGCGAACAGCAATTGAGTCAAATTTTTGAAAAAAATTTGCTTTGCAAATTTACTCAAATAAATTCGCCAGTGTTGAATTTTATAAATGACACTGGAAATTTGCAACACTAAAATAAAATATCAGCTAGTAGTGTTCATTTTTTGTTCGGCGAGTTTAGCTGATAAGAAGAGTTTTAAAATGTCAATTCCGAATCTTCAGAATTGAGGATTTATACGGTTCCGGCGCGTAACTCCGAAGCTGTCTAATATTTGTCAGGAATGACCACACCGTTTGGTACAAAATTTTTAGCCTATCCAAAAAGACAGGTTCCGTGCAAATCCGATCAGGATCCACTGACTTAAAGGGTGATATTTGGTAGTACCCTCGAAAAATTCGTATTTGGCTAAATTATAGAGAATTAGTAAATTATTATTTTAAATTTATGTATATGAATATTATATTTGGGTTCCTCGGACCATAGGGGTTTAATTTGAGCGTGGTATGCGCCCGCTCCTTGGGTACAGTAACCCCGTGAAAATTGCGAAAATTTTCCCGATAGGCATGTCACCCATTATTATGTTCCCTTTTTTAAACTAGGCACAAAATGTAATTTTCCACCCACAGAAAGCTAATCCAAACCTGATGGAGGCGCACAGTAAATCGGGATGGGCTCGCCCAAGAGCTCGGTCTTCCCTTTTGGTCTGAATCTTAGGGTATTGGGTATAGAAATGCTCGACGGCAGGCGCCGAATACCAATCCGATGCTCATGCTCTGCGGTTAGGGATTGGGACGCCTATTTTACTCCCCTCCCGGCCTTGTGTTTATTTCCCGACGTGTTGGTAACGCAGATATCTGGTCTGCCCGTATATAACTATATATCTAGATGTCTACAATTATAATAAATACACATATATTTAATAAATACACATATATTTAATATTAAAATTTTATTAATATATTTTTAATAAGTAAATAAAGTACTTAATAAGTTTAATACTAAATTTGTATAACTTACTTGTCTAGCCCTCTAGCACATTTTTTTATAATTTAATATTGAAAGTATATCAAATTTATATTTACCTTTTATAGAAATTATCTATATTAAATAATAAAGTAGGATAATTTAATATATATGTAAATATAGGGTTATCAATATTTATGTCTGGAGGGGCTTAATAATTAAAATAATGAGCCTTCAGTACATAATATGGGTAATTTATATTAATATATTAAGTAAATATTAGATTAATATTAAAATTATTAATATTATAATTAAAATCTCATAAAATACGATTAATTTGGGTCCAAAACTCTGGAAATAAGAAGGGTTTAAGAGACTTGGACAGCTCGGGGATTAAGCTGTCTGGAAAAGTGGGGCAACTCATCTCGAAAAGAGACGATTTTGCTGACTAAAGTCTTATTCACCTGGAAGGGTTATAGAAAATTTGGCTGCCCCGGACACGTTCATTTTATTTTTAATGAGCCAATTACAAAATAATGTCCTTTGCACTGGCACCGCCACCGGTTTACGATAGCTGTTTCAAATCTAAAGTTTATTGGATAATTTCCAAAAAAAACCGGAACTCCAGTCTGAATTAATTGTTATCAATTAGTTGGAAGCTGAAAACACAGGCATAGTTAAACGTCCCGACAAAAATTGCAAGTTCAGTTTTACTTCGGCAGCGAAGAGACCGGTAGTTAAACTTTGTTGCCTGAATATACTTCGCATCTGAACATTCGAAACAACTCTATCGATCTTCATTTATATAAGAGTAGGCATTTCGTGATTTTGACAAAATAACAAACTTGGTGTATGCGCCTAAAGTAGGCTCACGTGCCATTTTTGCCAATTTTCAATTTTTTTCCAATCTTGCCTCAACGTTTGCCATTTTTCATGTTATTTATTTCAAATTTTCGCTAAAATTTTCCCGACGATCCCGGAGTCATATAGTAACTGAACAATCTGTGTGGATAGATGAGTCATATTGGGCTCATGTTGGAACAAATGAGCTCTATAACACTATACTAATAACTCTATAACACTAATCTAGTGCTTTGCTAAACGATTCTTTTAGGATGTAGAATGTGGTTCAATACATATTTTTAAATAGGCTTATGAGACCCACAATTTTCGGCGGCTTATTTTGTAATTTAATGCTCAATATAGACATCTACGTCTCGCTATATTACGTATTCAACAATCAACGCTTAGAACTCACCATCTTGGTGAAAAGACAAGCTACTAGTACAGTCGCTTGTGCAGCATTCTGTTTACAGTTTCATCATCATGCAGTGCGTTTTTCGTTTATTGCTCTATGCACCCTGCAGCTACTTTGATTTTGATAATACTTGTTCAAGGGTTTAGAAGCACATTACACTAGCGTTCAATAATCTCTGTTTTTATATTGGCGTGCTAATATTAGTTTTATCAGCTGTTGTTACACTGCTGTGCAGCTAGTATGGTTTCTTTTACAGTTGCGTGTGCACAAATATTCCTCATTCCACCATAGTGCGGCGACCTTTGTTATCGTTAATAGTTGTCACAAGCCGTGTAACTTTCAATCGCAATACTCGCTACATGCGTCTTTAATAATGTAAGCTGTTGCACGAAGCTTGTAGCGACAGGTAAAATTGTTCTTGCAATATAATTACAAGTGCAGAGTAACGAACACTGCAGTTCCTTCGTAACCATGTGCAGCAGCTGCGCGCAATTTAATATGAACAACGCAATATGTAAAGATTCAGTTGTTCAGCAAAAACGGACCCAGTATTACCTTGAGGTCGGTAGGTTAAGGTGATTTAGCTGCTTTCGTGTATTTTGGGTCTCATGGGCCATTATAAAAGTCTTTTTGGCCCTAACCTTGGACCCAAGGGTAGCGTTATGGCAAAAGGTTTATGTTATTTTATAGAGCCCTATTAGCCCTTTTTTCAGATTATATGCCTCTAAAATATGAACCTACATATATTTTTTCTGAAACATCTCTGTACTGGTTGTTCAACCCGAGCTCCATGGAAGGACTTAGAATCCTGTTTATCATATAAGATGTTTTAAACGGACACCATCAAAATTTACCACTCCGGCCCGTGACACCTCTTCGCTACGGTCGTTTCACTCACTTTATTTAACCAGTAATATATCTATAGGTGTGTAGTTTTCGATCACCTCGAAGGAAGAAAACGGTGTCACAATTATTTATAATGTCCACATTATATTAATCCAACTACAATGATTCATTGACTCAACTCGAACTTAACTGAGTCATATAGAATTGAATAATATTACCGTAATTAAATATTTGCCTTTTTGTAGTATTCTAAGTGCAGTATTAAATGCACGCTGTGACAGTGAGACTTGCGATGTCGAAAAGATGGAAGTATTTGTTTTGGTGAATGTGGCCTGTCGATTTAGCGAAATCTTAACATTTGGTGACTTATACTTAACTAAAATTTGCATTGATTTTCTTGGTATGCTGTAAACGAGATAATAGTAATAATAATAATGCTGCAAATAATAAATGACATTGAATATTTTAGTTGACATCAATACAATCGTTCTTTTTTTGTGTCAGCGCAGAATTTCTGGCCGCTTTTGCAGTATTTCTCTCCGCATACTCAGCTAGCCTCCGACGGTGAAGATGAAACTGGTGTTGGAGGTAGTAAAAACGACTCGAGCCGTGGCGCTCAAAGGAAGAAGGGTTAGTAGTAATGGTGCTTCTCACTGTTCGTACTGAATAGTTTATGAATGTTCGCAACTTTATGAAGTAGGTATAGCTAAAGCACTAACATGATTAGCCAAGATTAATTTCTAACTATTCGATAAAAATAAAGCTTATTTTCCTCAATTCAAAGCTTCATTGAGGAACTACATACATAAGGAACATAATCCTGGCAAACTGTTAAATAATGTTTATCTTGCCATAGTGCTAAGCTCTAATGCTGGACTTCATGGAAAAATTTATTACGTTCTCACCAGTTGGTTTCATTTTCAGTAAGAATATGGATTTCAGACCTTTGTTGATTTTTTGAGTGCTGAAAGTTTGAGTGGAATTATACTGTAGGTATACTACGTGATGTTGTATAAAACGTTAGTGACACTTAAAAATTTAGTCAATTGGATTGAACCTTTGTTAAAAGTTGCAATTAAAATTTGCTGTTAATTAGAGCTTCTTTTGGGATGAAAATATTGTGATACTGATCTCTCTTCGAGCGAAACGATGAGGCTACACGCAACTACATGTTGCGCGTACTTTTTTGCTCAGAAACGAAGCACATAAATGAAAAATTTAACCACTTCACCAACCCGTACCGGAATGATAGATGGTACTATTGCAAGGTCATCTCAATCGTCCAACACATTATCGATCAACGAATTCGTCAAATTCACCGTCGAGGCTTGACGAACCCCGGCCACGTTCCAACGCATGATGCAAATCGTGCTTTCAGGTTTTTTAATGCAGTTTTGTTTATGCTACATTGACGATGTTATCGTGTATTCGCCAACGTTTGAAGATCACTTCTGGGATCTTCAACGCGTATTCGATCGTTTGCGCAATGCCGGGTTAACCATCAAAGGTAAGAAGTGCGAATTTCTAAGACATGAAGTCTTGTTCCTGGGCCACGTAGTTTCCGAAAAAGGTATGGCGCCGGATCCGGCCAAGATCAAGAAAGTCCTCGAGTGCGAGGTGCCGAAAAGTGTTACCGAGATACGCTCGTTTCTTGGTTTAACCGGTTATTATCGTCGGAATATCATCGAAGGCTACAGCCAAATTGCCGAGCCGTTATACGACTTAACGAAGGGTACTCAGAAGTACGTCTTCGTTGTTTTCTCGATCAATGGGATTAAAAAGTGCCAAACCGCGTTCGAAAAACTAAAAGTTGCACTTACTACGGCTCCGATTTTGGCTTATCCGAATCCGGCCAAGCCGTTTCGTGTTTACACCGACGCCAGCAACAATGGTGTTGGTTTCATCCTCACTCAAGTCAGCGAAGATGGCAAAGAGTGAGTCATTCATATGGTGGAAGAAAATTTCATGATGCTGAATTGCGATATAGTGTAACGGAAAAAGAATGTCTGGCAGTTAGTAGTGCGGGCGATGGTTCAATTCCGCCCATATTTACTTGGTAGTTTTACTACAATAGTAACGGATCACTCGCCACTCGTTCAACTACTAACTAAAACTCGTTCGATAGATTTATTAACACCTCGATTATTACGTTTTTCACCGCATTTATAATGAGTATTTATAACCGTGCCAATTTGAATAATTAACCATTTTCGCTACTCCAGACCCAGTGTAATCGTAATCAGACCTAATCTGGGGTCTCAGTGTCCATTTTGAAAAAAAACCTGTACGGCACATACATCTGTCTTTTTCAAACTGGGTGGTGACATTTTTTGTGTGAGCCCTGGCAAAACACGGGTACTCGAAGATTCCTGCCAAGCGGCAATTTTTCTCTTCCTCCCGATAAAAACACCATGCACTGACGAGTTATAAACCGGACAGAACATCAAACTTCAGCCGGAACCCGAACCTCGTCTTATCAATGGGGTAAAAGAAAACTCTCTTTCTGAAGGTAACAATTTATTATCCTATTAAATTAAGTAAAAATTCGTTGAAAATTTTACTTTTAACATCAACAGAGACGTATTTACAGAACGTTTCTCAGGCCATTTAATAACAATTATAGCTTTTGTCATTATTATGACATGGAATTTTGAACATTTTTAGATTTTAAAGTCATGAATATGAAATTTCTCAAGAATGAGCAAAAAATCTGGTTGGATGAGTTTCTCGGGGTTTTTTCCAATTTAGCTCATTGGTCGTGGCCACGCTGCATTTATTTCGATGAATAAAAATTGAGGATGGACGTTTCCGTGGGCGAACATAAAAATCAATTGGCGGAAATATAAATGTCTCAACGTTCACCCAGTATTTCGTCCAACCATTGAGATGACACCAAAGGTTCTTGGACATCTTCCGGTGACGTATTGCGACATATATACTGTGTTACGGCTGATATGCACTAAAAATGGCTACCGATGGCGATGACCTTTACACGGCGCAAAGAGGTACCAACTATCACATCAAAATCAATATACCAGCTGAAAAATGACGAAAACCTGATGGTGCATTATTCTGATACCGTCAGAATGGTACTATACCATTCAAAGCATAACATCACATTTCGTAAACGGCAATAAACCAACCCGGTACTAATTCCAACCACTAACTCGCGGGTCGCGTAAAAGCAATGCATATAATCTGTATCCTTTACAGCATCCAATAGCAAGACAGCTATATTACGTAAATACTAACAAACACAAACTAAGATGGTAACATTACCCTTGGGGAGATCGACAAATTCGGCAACAAAGTCTTGTATGCGAGTGATAAAACGTAATAATCGAGGTGTTAATAAATCTATCGAACGAGTTTTAGTTAGTAGTTGAACGAGTGGCGAGTGATCCGTTACTATTGTAGTAAAACTACCAAGTAAATATGGGCGGAATTGAACCATCGCCCGCACTACTAACTGCCAGACATTCTTTTTCCGTTACACTATATCGCAATTCAGCATCATGAAATTTTCTTCCACCATAATGAATGACTCACTCTTTGCCATCTTCGCTGACTTGAGTGAGGATGAAACCAACACCATTGTTGCTGGCGTCGGTGTAAACACGAAACGGCTTGGCCGGATTCGGATAAGCCAAAATCGGAGCCGTAGTAAGTGCAACTTTTAGTTTTTCGAACGCGGTTTGGCACTTTGAATCCCATCGATCGACAACTGAGACGTACTTCTGAGTACCCTTCGTTAAGTCGTATAACGGCTCGGCAATTTGGCTGTAGCCTTCGATGAATTGACGATAATAACCGGTTAAACCAAGAAACGAGCGTATCTCGGTAACACTTTTCGGCACCTCGCACTCGAGGACTTTCTTGATCTTGGCCGGATCCGGCGCCATACCTTTTTCGGAAACTACGTGGCCCAGGAACAAGACTTCATGTCTTAGAAAATCGCACTTCTTACCTTTGATGGTTAACCCGGCATTGCGCAAACGATCGAATACGCGTTGAAGATCCCAGAAGTGATCTTCAAACGTTGGCGAATACACGATAACATCGTCAATGTAGCATAAACAAAACTGCATTAAAAAACCTGAAAGCACGATTTGCATCATGCGTTGGAACGTGGCCGGGGCGTTCGTCAAGCCTCGACGGTGAATTTGACGAATTCGTTGATCGATAATGTGTTGGACGATTGAGATGACCTTGCAATAGTACCATCTATCATTCCGGAACGGGTTGGTGAAGTGGTTAAATTTTTCATTTATGTGCTTCGTTTCTGAGCAAAAAAAGTACGCGCAACATGTAGTTGCGTGTAGCCTCATCGTTTCGCTGAAGAGAGATCAGTATCACAATATTTTCATCCCAAAAGAAGCTCTTAATTAACAGCAAATTTTAATTTGCAACTTTTAACAAAGGTTCAATCGAATTGACTAAATTTTTAAGTGTCACTAACGTTTTATACAACATCACGTAGTATACCTACAGTATAATTCCACTCAAACTTTCAGCACTCAAAAAATCAACAAAGGTCTGAAATCCATATTCTTACTGAAAATGAAACCAACTGGTGAGAACGTAATAAATTTTTCCACGAAGTCCAGCATTAGAGCTTAGCACTATGGCAAGATAAACATTATTTAACAGTTTGCCAGGATTATGTTCCTTATGTATGTAGTTCCTCAATGAAGCTTTGAATTGAGGAAAATAAGCTTTATTTTTATCGAATAGTTAGAAACTAATCTTGGCTAATCATGTTAGTGCTTTAGCTATACCTACTTCATAAAGTTGCGAACATTCATAAACTATTCAGTACGAACAGTGAGAAGCACCATTACTACTAACCCTTCTTCCTTTGAGCGCCACGGCTCGAGTCGTTTTTACTACCTCCAACACCAGTTTCATCTTCACCGTCGGAGGCTAGCTGAGTATGCGGAGAGAAAAATACTGCAAAAGCGGCCAGAAATTCTGCGCTGACACAAAAAAAGAACGATCGCAATTTGATGTCAACTAAAATATTCAATGTCATTTATTATTTGCAGCATTATTATTATTACTATTATCTCGTTTACAGCATACCAAGAAAATCAATGCAAATTTTAGTTAAGTATAAGTCACCAAATGTTAAGATTTCGCTAAATCGACAGGCCACATTCACCAAAACAAATACTTCCATCTTTTCGACATCGCAAATCTCACTGTCACAGCGTGCATTTAATACTGCACTTAGAATACTACAACAAGGCAAATATTTAATTACGGTAATATTATTCAATTCTATATGACTCAGTTAAGTTCTAGTTGACTCAGCTAAGCCATTGTAGTTGGATTAATATAATGTGGACATTATAAATAATTGTGACACCGTTTTCTTCCTTCGATGGTGATCGAAAACTACACACCTATAGATATATTACTGGTTAAATAAAGTGAGTGAAACGACCGTAGCGAAGAAGTGTCACGGGCCGGAGTGGTAAATTTTGATGGTGTCCGTTTAAAACATCTTATATGATAAACAGGATTCTAAGTCCTTCCATGGAGCTCGGGTTGAACAACCAGTACAGAGATGTTTCAGAAAAAATATATGTAGGTTCATATTTAGAGGCATATAATCTGAAAAAAGGGCTAATAGGGCTCTATAAAATAACATAAACCTTTTCCATAACGCTACCCTTGGGTCCAAGGTTAGGGCCAAAAAGACTTTTATAATGGCCCATGAGACCCAAAATACACGAAAGCAGCTAAATCTCGATAACTGACCGACCTCAAGGTAATACTGGGTCCGTTTTTGCTGAACAACTGAATCTTTACATATTGCGTTGTTCATATTAAATTGCGCGCAGCTGCTGCACATGGTTACGAAGGAACTGCAGTGTTTGTTACTCTGCACTTGTAATTATATTGCAAGAACAATTTTACCTGTCGCTACAAGCTTCGTGCAACAGCTTACATTATTAAAGACGCATGTAGCGAGTATTGCGATTGAAAGTTACACGGCTTGTGACAACTATTAACGATAACAAAGGTCGCCGCACGATGGTGGAATGAGGAATATTTGTGCACACGCAACTGTAAAAGAAACCATACTAGCTGCACAGCAGTGTAACAACAGCTGATAAAACGAACACCAGCACCGTTACATAAACAGAGATTATTGAACGCTGGTGTAGTGCAGCTAAATCCTTAAACAAGTGCTATCAAATCCAAAGTAGCTGCACGGTGCATAGAGCAATAAACGAACGCACTGCATGATGATGAAACTGTAAACAGAATGCTGCACAAGCGACTGTACTAGTAGCTTGTCTTTTCACCAAGATGGTGAGTTCTAAGCGTTGATTGTTGAATACGTAATATAGCGAGACGTAGATGTCTATATTGAGCATTAAATTACAAAATAAGCCGCCGAAAATTGTGGGTCTCATAAGCCTATTTAAAAATATGTATTGAACCACATTCTACATCCTAAAAGAATCGTTTAGCAAAGCACTAGATTAGTGTTATAGAGTTATTAGTATAGTGTTATAGAGCTCATTTGTTCCACAACATGAGCCCAATATGACTCATCTATCCACACAGATTGTTCAGTTACTATATGACTCCGGGATCGTCGGGAAAATTTTAGCGAAAATTTGAAATAAATAACATGAAAAATGGCAAACGTTGAGGCAAGATTGGAAAAAAATTGGAAATTGGCAAAAATGGCACGTGAGCCTACTTTAGGCGCATACACCAAGTTTGTTATTTTGTCAAAATCACGAAATGCCTACTCTTATATACTAAGATCCTATAGAGTTGTTTCGAATGTTCAGATGCGAAGTATATTCAGGCAACAAAGTTTAACTACCGGTCTCTTCGCTGCCGAAGTAAAACTGAACTTGCAATTTTTGTCGGGACGTTTAACTATGCCTGTGTTTTTAGCTTCCAACTAATCGGAGACAATTTAATTCAGACTGGAGTTCCGGTTTTTTTTGGAAATTATCCAATAAACTTTAGATTTGAAACAGCTATCGTAAACCGGTGGCGGTGCCAGTGCAAAGGACATTATTTTGTAATTGGCTCATTAAAATAAAATGAACGTGTCCGGGGCAGCCAAATTTTGATAACCCTTCCAGGTGAATAAGACTTTAGTCAGCAAAATCGGCTCTTTTCGAGACGATTTACCACAATTTTCCAGACAGCTTAATCCCCGAGCTGTCCAAGTCTCTTAAACCCTTCTTATTTCCTAAGTTTCGGACCCAAATTAATCTTAGATTATGGGATTTTAATTATAATATTAATAATTTTAATATTTAATTAATATTTACTTAATATATTAATATAAATTACCCATATTACGTACGGTAGGTCTATTATTTTATTATTAAGCCCCTCCAGACATAAATATTGATAACCCTATATTTACATATATATTAAATTATCCTACTTTATTATTTAATATAGATAATTTCTATAAAAGGTAAATATAAATTTGATATACTTTCAATATTAAATTATAAATAAATGCGCCAGAGGGCTAGACAAGTAAGTTATACAAATTTAGTATTAAACTTATTAAGTACTTTATTTACTTATTAAATATATTAATAAAATTTTAATATTAAATATATGTGTATTTATTAAATATATGTGTATTTATTATAATTGTAGACATCTAGATATATAGTTATATACGGGCAGACCAGATATCTGCGTTACCAACACGTCGGGAAATAAACACGAGGCCGGGAGGGGAGTAAAAAAGGTGTCCTAATCCCTGAACCGCAGAGCATGAGCATCGGATTCGTATTCGGCGCCTGCCGTCGAGCATTTTGATACCCAATACCCTAAGATTCAGACCAAAAAGGGAAGACCGAGCTCTTGGGCGAGCCCATCCCGATTTACTGTGCGCCTCCATCAGGTTTGGATTAGCTTTCTGTGGGTGGAAAATTACATTTTGTGCCTAGTTTAAAAAGGGAACATAATAATGGGTGACATGCCTATCGGGAAAATTTCCGCAATTCTCATGGGGTTACTGTACCCAAGGAGCGGGCGCATACCACGCTCAAATCAAACCCTATGGTCCGAGGAACCCAAATATAATATTCATATACATAAATTTAAAATAATAATTTACTAATTCTCTATAATTTAGCCAAATACGAATTTTTCGAGGGTACTACCAAATATCACCTAAAAAGTCAGTGGATCCTGATCGGATTTGCACGGAACCTGTCTTTTTGGATAGGCTAAAAATTTTGTACCAAACGGTGTGGTCATTCCTGACAAATATTAGACAGCTTCGGAGTTACGCGCCGGAACCGTATAAATCCTCAATTCTGAAGATTCGGAAATGACATTTTAAAACTCTTCTTATCAGCTAAACTCGCCAGCAAAAAATGAACACTACTAGCTGATATTTTATTTGAGTGTTGCAAATTTCCAGTGTCATTTATAAAATTCAACACTGGCGAATTTATTTGAGTAAATTTGCAAGTAATTTTTTTCAAAAATTTGCCTCAGTTGCTGTTCGCTGCACGGCTAACAGGTGCAATTTTTTGGGAAGTTGCACGGGCGAGGGCCGTTGGGGATGGGTTCCCTGCGAGTACCAAATTTTGCCACCTAAACTAGCTAAATTCTCGCAATCCTACGCGTGAGGTCATGCCAACATTTTCTCCGATTTGGGTTGGTTCGGGAGTCGCACAACTCTATAGATAATTCGTTGATCAGGAATGGTAAGAAATCGTAAAACACCTCACCACACTTGGCCGGCTATATATATATGACAATAATACGTATATAGAGCAAAACCAACAATCAATACCGTTACAATCAACATATAGGGTACGAAACGGTGAGGCGTGGTCGGTATGGCACCACGAGGCGCCTCATCAAACCCGACTTACGGTAACAACAATTCAACAAAAGCGAAAATGAGAAGGGTCATGTGAGTTTCGCATATCCTGTGCAAGTATTAACAATTATCAAAGAACTGTCCACAAATAATACAATACGGTATGAATGGTATACGGCAATAAAGGTACGTTTAGGTTCATACAGTTATAACTATAAGACAATATACAGCAATAACGCATTCGAAATCATACAATCAATTATATTAATGAAATACGTACGACAATAAGGATATAATGGCAACAAAAATGGCAATAACAATGGAATGGTACATTTAGATATGCCTTTATGACGGCAATACATGGTACAATAAGTACCTATGTAAAAATACATGGCAACGAGTGATAGTAATAGTACGGCAAGGTCTACAAGGATAGCAATAACGAATAATACGGCACTTCAATCCATATGATCAAATAATTCATGCAGTCGTGTTAACAAAATTGCTAAACCGTAGACACACGTATATTCGTTCGGGACGGGGTTGCTAAATTCATTCAAAACGTTGAACTTAAGAGTTAATTTTTGTGGTAGTGCGGGGTTAGACATGCGTAAATGTTGCCCATTGTTTTGTAATACGTATTAATCTGACTCGTAGCGATCCACAATTAAAATGTTGTTCATAGAAACCAAAGTTGATTACATTTATAGCGCGTAAAATTCCCTATTGGAATTTTGCTGAATGATACATAGGCATATGGTCTTTCAAATAGAAGCCTAAGGCTGAAAGAATTCATCCGTGTTCATAAGCACGGTGACCCGAAAGTGGGTGGCCCCATACTAAATTTAAATCGATTATATTTCAAAATTCCTCCAGGAATATTGATGGTTTTTATTTTGCAGATAGAGACCCTTTAGACCTTTCATTTGAGCCGTAGTGGCTCATTTACAAGTTATACAAAAATTTAACCCGAGCAGAGCAAAAGCCTCTCAGGTATTTGAACAAATTTACACAGTAACACAGATTTAGATACATTTAGTTTCATAGGCATATTTTTGAGCTTTTGATTCATATTTGCAGTCAGAGCTTTTAGTTTCTGCTCGCTGTAAAAGGCCATATTCATCAGTGCAGCACTACTGCATCGGAAACACAGTAAGCTCCGAAACGCCGTCGCTGCAACTGCAGTATTAAATTTACCTGTGTTGATAAATTTCATTATAAACGGCAAAATTTTATGTATAACATTTAAGCAGTATCGTGAGACGGTATGTAGGGTCTCGATCCGATGGTTCCGTTCTGAGTACGACCGTTGAGCCAGTCGCCAGAAATGAAACATTCATACCGTATACAGCCCCTTTGCAAGTTTTCACAGAGAAAGGCTGGCACAATTTCGAGAAAAGCGAAATTTTGGGTTTACCCACCATTTTAATAGGTTGGGCGATGAATACCGGGCAAAACCGATGAACCGATTGTTGTAGGATACGATTTAGGACAACCGTCTTAAGGAGACATCTCTACGGTTGCAATAACCGTTGGAGGTAGTTGTATAAATCCGTTTTGTCGGTTAAAAATGGGCAGGGCCGGCGCTAGGAATATGGGAGCCCCCCCCAAAGCCGCAAGCGGGGGCCCCTGCCAAAGTTGTAATTACAACATCAACTTATAAAACACAATGAAATATGTCCAGAGTGAGATGCAACACTTAGCCTGAATCACAAACATCTTACAAAATAGGTGCCTGTTTTTGGCAGTCTACACAGAAGTTTTATATAATTGAGTCAAAACGGAAAAGCTTGAGGTAAAGAAACTTAGCACCTATTTTGACGATGTCTTAAAGCATCAAACGCAGCCAACCTGGTACTGTCTAAGTGTTCAATTAAAACGTAGATACTGTCTAAAATAAAATACGCATTTAGTAATACATGCCTGCTACTGCGAAGCGGACGTAATAAACATTACATATACTAGCGGTCCAGCCGAGTCCGATCTGTTCATGAGGCCCCCACTAGTTTATCACACAAGCGACAAAATAAATCTGTTCCAACGCTGTACGCTGCGGGAGTTTTGCTTTTTAGAACCTAGGGGTGAAGTGGTAAGAATTTCGTTTGGTTTTTTGAAAATTTTTACAATACCCATTTTTGCCAAAATATGTAGCACAAAATTGCAGAAATCGGGGGCCCCCAAAAATCGGGGGCCCCCCCCAAATGATGCGGATGATACTAAGGTAGCGCCGGCTATGAAAATGGGAAAGTTAACTAAAATTTCCTTAGGAATGAGTTGATTACGTATCGCTATTTCAATCTTTTCTGCACCAATTACTTGTTCTAGGACCAGTGCTGATGGCCTACGAGTCTTCGATATTCATAATGTTCAACGCTGAGTCTTAACAAGTGGATCGTACTACCTCTGCTTCTCCTTATACTGACGTTAAATTGTCAAAGTTATTAGAGCACCAACTTATCCACATTTTCCCCCTTATACTTTCTCCATAAATGCCTTTCACAAGCTAGCGAGAAAGAAAAATTATTTTTATATTATTATAAATTATTAATTACTATTATAAAAAATTCCGACATTGACATAGTGGTAACCATCATTAGGTCTTTTTAAGATGCCACACAACGACGTCGCTGTCGCACTATTAGGAATTCAATCCTAGGACAGATTCAGTAATGGCCTGTAAAGTTCATGCCATTTTCGGTAGTGAAACTTCTTAGTTTTGACCTTGCCCCTTCGCAAAAAAAGTAAACTTAGGAAGAAGATCTTTGCCAAATTTTACCCACTACACTTATCAGGATTCTTGCAATGATTTTCAAGAACCCTTAGTTTTGTTCAAGATATTTTCATTTTCATATTGTTCCCAGATCAGAATCGATCCGGCAGCTTTATAAATTTGTACAAAATTAACACAAAATTCCTGCGATAAAGGTGGATATTAATTTCCCCACATTTGATAAGCTAGACATTGTATATACAGCGTGTGAAGTAATTTCTTAGCAAAATAACAACTTCTGGAGAATCTTAGGAGTTAGAAATTCGGTATCCTTTCCACTTTTACCACTACCTACGTGGCGAGAAAATGAATGTCTGCAATGTGCGCCCCCACGGTTTGCAGTGGTTAAAGAGTGTAATCCTCGAAACAGCTATGCGCAAGATACTTAAACCGCAACCAAGTCCAGTTTAAGCATCAAATATATATTTATATATATATAATAATATATATGTATATATACTTTGCATTTTGTTGAGCAAGGATGCTGTTATCGAACGTGCATCCTCGCGCCCACGTGAAATCATTAGTAGTGGACGTCAAATCCACCTTATAAATTGCATGTTCGCTGCGAATCGACAATATTATTAACATTAATGTTCGAAGTTGATTGGACTCTTGCCGTATTAACACGCTTTACCAGTCACCCTAAGTATGCTAAGCCCGATGAACTGGCCATCTGATAAGTCTGAGTCGAGCTAAATTAAAGGGATCACTACAATTTACCGTTGAAATTTCCCTGCACATAAATACTTGTGTATAATAAATACAAACCATGTAATATCCAATCCTGACCTATGAACAATCGGTAGGATTATGTGGAGCACATTCGACCTTAAAAGTTTCACTCAAAACCAATATGAACCAACAAATTCAGTGTAACTTATTTAGAATGAATGATTACATACAATAAGCTTGCGAAAAATTTCACTGTTTTATGGTGTCATAACTTTTGAACGATTCGCACTGTTCAGGAGTCGTACCATGGTATTAAGTTGTAATACCATTTCTTGGTGTATGATAGCCATAATAATTGTTGTTTATTGTATATTCTTAATATGTATCACGAATCCGTATATTTTGTCACTCTAGTTAACCACTCGTAGAGTAGGATAGTAGTGGAATAGCAACCCAATTATTGTATCTTTTCCAGGACCCCGAACCAAACACTTCCTATTTATTACCAGCATTGAGCTTACCTGAATCATCCGATCGGCGTATTATTATTATAGAGTTATTAGCTAGCCTCTGGCGCCCTGTTAGCTGTATAGTTAGACCCACTTTTCTGCCACAATTTTCCTAAAAATATTGAAAATCTAACGTGTCATTGCGTTCATTGGTGGAGCGATTTGCACCAAAAAAGGTTTAAAATTGTCAACCCATCCAACGATCTTCGATAATATGTCTTCGATAAATTCAGACTTGACATCGAAGAGGTCACAAGTCCTAGCGTGGTTCGCCGACCATTCAGTGTATAAGTTCGACTTAATTGTGCGAGATTTCCAAACGTCTAACATTGTCAACGCGGATTAGAAGGAACCACTTACCACCGAATTCAAGAGAGCATAATTCGCGAGTAAAATTAACGTGACCCCGCCAACCATCCTATTATGTATTTTGGACAAAATTTGTTACGGAACGCTTTTAACTTATTTGAAAACAGTTCGCGAACGCAGCGCTCGCGATTGAAATCTGACCATTTTGTGTTTGCGAAAGTTCATGTAAAATTACATAAATTTTTGAGAACGAAAACTTGATTTGATTGTGACATCACTTTTGCATTAAATTTGTTCGCGAACATTGAATAGTTCAAATTTAATTGCTAATATATTTGGGAACTGAATTTCTGAAAATTGAAATCGCCGAAATTATGTTCGAACACAAGGTCTAATTTCGGGCACTTGAATTTGATTGTGCCAATTTTCGGTTAGCGAAAAACCTAATGAAATTAAGCCTTTTTTCCATAACAAGGCTTTGCAATTCGATATCGGAAATGACAAAATAGGATGATTGGCGGGGTCTTTCTGAAGTTTACACACGCATAAACGATTCGACGTAAATCGTGTACAGATTGTCGGACCCTAGTGGGGGTTACACTAGCCATAAACAATTAAATAGTGGGAATTGGCAAGTGACCAACTCCAACGCTGTATTCAATAAGCATTTCCCGATGAGACCCGGATAGTAAATAGGGGTATGGCCTCTTTGGCCTACGAACAAGTGATGGAGCCAACCTCCTTGGGGACCTCAAACTCAACATGTTGTACCAAGTTGGCAACGTTTTCAACCCGCTTGATCCGAACACTTCCTTGGAAGGGCCGAGCCAGAAAAATGACTCCGTTCGGTCCGCCCATGAGGTTACGACAGCTGTGGTCGTATGGGCATTGCGTTTGGAAGTGCGCGGTGCAGCAGCGTCGCGGCGCTATTACACTTGTTTAACGCTCCGAATTCACCACAGCGATGAGACTAGCTAGTACTTGTATCCTTGTAAACGCAATATGGAATTACAACATGTCTATTACATATACAGGCATTTTCACCAATAAACTATGAAACGTGAGAAAATCGATAATATGACATTTGGGCAGTAATGATAAAATATTACTTTTTCCAAAATTCGAAATGCCAAAACAACACACTGATTATTCTCACCTGCCTGATTTTGGCCGCAATCTTGTACGAATGAAACGTCCACGAAATTTAGAAGATTTCCTGTTTTGTCGGTCGGAACGCGCTTGTCCATCAACCTGAATAAAAGTGATATTGCATCACCACCCATGAATTCATAAAAACAACAAATAGTCACACTCAAGCTATAACAAGCACAGGATTGTTGACAATGCAAATACTAAGTTATAGTAATAAAATTACTGGATTCACCAACACAGAAGTTGAAATGTTGGGGTGTGAACAAAGATGGCGGTTTCGAACAAAAATAAACACAAAGCGAAAACAATTTCAAAATTTAAATATGCAGATCGCAGGATACTATCATTTTATTGTTATGTGCCTGACTCTAGACGGTTTAATACAATTCTGGTCCAGTTAAAAAACTTTTCAAACCCGATAGTTGGTTCGGCAGTTACCGATAACAGTACAGATGGTGGGGCTCAAAATCCAACAACAATTTACTTAAAATCGTTAAATTGTTCAAAGTTTAAAAAAACTCAGTCTACAAAGTCTCATAAAATGAATCCAAATTATTTAAAATAATTAACAAAAAACAATCCATATTTATTTTAGAGTAGACAAAAAGCGATGACGTTTATGAATCGCTATTCAATACTCACCATGCTCACCATATAATATGACAGAAATGTAAGGGTGAAGCCAGAGCAATCCTGTGTTACTGCTAAACATTTGCATTTATACATGCCAGACACTAAAAATAAACAAACGCGTATGATTGAAGTCACTTCAAATTATACCCCTAGGTGTCCAATGTCATTTGAGCACACATTTCTATGCCCCCTATGCTCAGAACGGGTCAAATCAAATATTTATGACCCAAAAAATTAAAAATAAACAGTTTAAGTGAAGAAAAACAATAAGCTCCCAAAGAGGGGCAATCCTTTTCAGCGTCGATTTTACGTAGTGCATCCAAGATCATAACAGCAGCAAAAAAATTTTAGAGATGAAAATATCCAGAATAAGCAATATTTCTGTGAGTTGTGAACAGAAGTGGCAACAACAAAAGTAGAGGACAGAAATGCAATAACAGCAACAGATGAGGACAAAATGGCAGTAACACAAATAGCTGATGACACCTCATCATCACATCACTGTCGAAGCAAATCGATAATATTTTTTAATCAAACCTTGTAAGCTTTCCAGCGTTGTCTTTACGTAAATCGTCTAACATAACAGACACCAAGGCGACGGATGCTGAAATAGACCCGTCAACTAGAATTGTGCCGCCAGCTTTAATCGTTGAAATTTCAGCTTTCGATAACGCATTGTCCTCGTGACGCGATATGATGCCGCCGATATTCTAAAATGTTGTACTAAAATAAATAAGACAATATTACAAAATTGGTAGGCCGTTGTTCAGGCGGGATAATAGCAATAGTGAGGGAGCTCTATGGCTAACGTCTTACTCCTATTTTAGAGAATGAAAGAACGCTAGTTAGCTAAAAGCCGGCTGGGGAGTGCTCAAAAGAAAAGACCTGAGTTTGTTAGCATGCATACCTATAAGAAAGAGCAACCACATATCAAATTTATCGAGATAATTTTACACAGAAAAAGAAAGTACAAATAAAGTCGGATTGATTTTATAAAAGTGCAAATCTTTTAACGAAAAGTGCAAGCTGCCTTTATGTGAATCCATGTGGTTTATCCCAACTTCTATGTTCTAAAAATATACTATAAATTTGGAAATGGTGATTTAGCTAAATGACACTTTAAGTTCATTGTTTACCTTAAGTAGGCAAAAGACCAACGACCAGCGCAGTCAAATTTTTGAAATAACGCTTTGCCGGGATATTTTTAAATTTTGGCCCACAGCTAGAAAACAGATGCACAAAAAATATATAACAGCAATGTTACAGGGGTGTTATTTTTGATATGACGCCATTTCAAGAAGATATAGTAAACGATCGTAGGAAACTCACGTCCATAATACAAGCAACATAACACATTTCCGATTCGTGTCGACTTTCACATTTACAAGCAATTTTTACACCAAATAGCGATGAAATTATAAACATTGTTGCTATCTCCAAGATCATGGTTTAAGGAAATAAGCGAAAACCACAACTATTACAAACCATATCAGACGATCCCATATAGAGCGTTGCAATTATGCCTTCGATTGTAAAAACAAATTCGATGCGGGGCTTGCGTGAAACTTCAGACGGCGCCGGTTGTAGCTGCTGAGATTGTTTTGACGCCGATTCGTTGGTGGCCGCGTTGCGATCTTAAAATCAATCACGGTAAATAAAATACAATGCGATTAATACAAAAGTAAAAACATAAATTGATAATGGTTGTCGGAAACACATTCAGTTATCAGCTCATTAATAAAAGCACTAGTAGAACAACTGTTTTACATTTTGTGCTTTGAGCTTGACTAGCTACTTCTGTTAATCTAAAACGTAATGCAATTATGTTTATGCAAGGGCCATTTCTGAACTCGTGAGCACAATCAAAAACGGACATACCGTGTCACTAAACACATAATACTATTCCCGTGTAGAGAAAAGAGTAACATGTATTGGCCCCGAAGTTATGGCAAACAGCAGAAAAACTATAACTTAAAAGTGTTGTAGGAAATCTATAAAATAGACAGCTACATTAATGGGTTGATTTCACTATGTCTGTTACGGACGGAAATAAAGACAGCATTTCTTTTCGGAGCAACTCACCGGTCATCTATTGCTGATTGTGAAGTCGGCAACAATTACTTTATATTTATGTCCCTACTTTATGCACTTACTATACAGTAATAGCCAAAAGCAGTAAGAGGCACAAATATGGTGGCCATACCTGTGCAGCAAAATAGCATGGTAGGATATCCTCTCTTCTATAGGGTTGTAGATTTGGAATAAAACTGTTTATTTTCCTCAAATTTTAGTTGGGAATACTGTAAAATTGTTGAATTCCATTGACAATTTAAAAAAGAAGAAACAAAGAAGAAACCAGAAACTTAATCATCATGCCTAGCTATGTAACAAATTGCCATTATTCTAGCCGATGCAGGATTATAGTGAGACACTAGCAGAAATTTGTTTGGACCGCCGGCGTGCATGATACAGCTTGAACACAGCCAAAAGTAGTAAAAGTCACAACTAGGTCCCAACATCGTTGCGGTAAAAGCCTAAAATGGGTTATGCTTCTTTTGTAATGTGAATGTGGAACAAAAGTGCGCATTTCTCATGAATTTAATGCACAGAAGGCCCATCGGTACTTGTGAATTGGGCGTGTCTAGATGACGTACTACAATTCTGATACACAGAGGTTACTCTCAATTTTAGAGCTAGCATGACATTAGAAAAATTTTAACAGAGGCTAACTTAGAATTGAAATGGATTAACCCGGCGACGACTTTGGGATGATCGTAAAGTTTCAATAAAAGTGAAGCGCAGATGCAAGATCCGTCCTAATGTATGGCTGCGAAAACTTGGCCGATAAACAAGCAACTAGAAATTAGGCTTAAAGTGTTCGTGTACAAAGTTTGGACACGTACATTACCGATGTTATACCTCCACCGGGTGATAGACAGCGATGAAATTATTAATCGGAATTGTAGGCCATGATTACGTGCTTCATAAAACGCCGAAGATAAACCTGGGTCAATGGGCGAACCATGTATTCCGAAAACGTGTGGTATTCCGGAGACAAACCTCGTATTCGGTCCTCACTCGTGGGAACCGCAGAAGTCTGGCAGATCGTTGGATGCCCCTTCTGGTAACTAGCTGAAGATCGGCCTTAGTATCTAAACTTAGTCAATCAATCGGTTCGGACAACGATGGCGCAGTGTGGTGCTGGGCTGCGGCGGGCCGGCGGTTAACAGAGGTAACATTACAACCCATATTACGCGCGAGTGATTTTTCTATAATCATAGAGCTACTGATATTGGTTACCATCCATTCGCTTTTCACCCCTCCAGGGGAACGCTTAAAGGCTCGCTCATTGTCTTGGTTGGGTTCGGTTTTTGTTGCCTCCCACGCATCCTCCCCACTTCATACCTATATTTCTTACCGTCCGTTTCGGGCTTGGCATCGTCGTCTTCCCCGCCGCTCCCAACGTCCACTTGCCTCTCTGACCGACTCCGTCGGGGTTGACGACCAACCTCAGGGCTGGTTTCCCTCAAATTCGACGCTGCAATTGACAATACCGTTTGATAGTCCTCTTGCGACAATGCTGCCTAAATAAAAAAATCAGTTGTCGTTTCTTGTAGACAATACACAAACTCCAGGATCATATGGTGCGGTATTCCGAGAAGCCACTATATAGTGATAAGTAAAAGAAAAACAGAGTACAAACCCCACACTAAGAAGGCAGGCAAATAAACATAAGGTACTACATTATGCGGTAATTCATTACGGGGTACTTTCAGTCATCGTAGCGTAATCTTTTAAATCATAGGGGAAATAATGACAACATCCGTAAATAATTAATAACGACTCGAAGTGATCTGAATGCAGATTAACCCGGTCGTAAATAACCATTAACTCGTGGAATGCGAAAGTGACCTCCAATGTTGGAGCGACTAGCATCAACCCGGAGGCCACTGAAATTCGGAAGTAAATTGCTTCCCTACTTTGGTATCATGTCAACCCTATCGCCCGATGGTGCTAAATCATCTGGCACCAATCGGTGCGTTCTGAGCAACTGTTGGTGCTGAAGTTTGCCGTTTTCCTATATTAGAAGATTGCGTCGAGTTATGGCCGAAAAACCGTCAAATTTGGCTCATTATGGTAAAAAATTTCTAGACTTTTCAAGAGGCAAGATTTTTTTATTTTTATCTGAACTAAAGTGTTTACTATCAAACAAACATTTTTTCATGCTGAAGCGATACAGTGGATCATATTAAAACATTTTTATTTAAAATCGACAAAAGCGAACTACTCTCGTATGGAATATGGCCCATAGCGTTTTGGCACTTTGGCCCGATTTTAAACATTTTTCCCGATTTATGGACTTTCAAAGAATTATCTCACCACACCTTTTGGCCAAAATCAGGCACTTCCACCGGCTTTTCGGCCCAAGTTTGATTGCTGTTAGAAATTATTATTTCAGACCTTGTTGTTCGAAATCCTTATTCGAGGTTCGCTAGAGGTCTGTTGAATACTGGCGGTAAGCAAAACGTGGTAAACACTCGACTAAAGTTTTGTGTTCCAAGCCGAAAAGTTGGTGCTGTTCACTTTAACTAAGTCTACACACCTTAATCATAGGCAAAACGGCATCAACAGCAATTTCCGGAATTTCTTTGTACCAATCGAAGGTCAAATTGCGGGCAACGTTAAGTGTGAACGATAATGGTTCCTATATTCTAACTTCGGAGTC